>UELU01139292.1:0-25788 GCA_900490025.1 Megastigmus dorsalis | reverse complement strand
GGGTTCAAGTGAGCGGCAGTATAGCGGCTGTTGTTTTACCGGATGGGCAGATTCCTTAAAAGCTTATTTTGAGGAAGCGTCCAAACTTTAAGGCAACACTAGCGAGGATTTACTTTCAAACGTTCCGCGCTAGTCTCGTGTTTTATTAAAGCATAATTATTTTAAGCTCTTTTAAGTTCGAATAAAATTACCACGTTGCATTGTTTGCCACGAGGATCTACCATAGTTCGATAATTTGGTGGAAGCTATTATACCAGAATCGATGAACGTACTTAGTTGGATAATTATTTGCTACTTATAGTTTCAGACATAGCCAAAGTTACGTCTTGCGCACATGACTTCGATCTTGCAATACGTTTGATATATTCGCGTAAAGGGTTAACTTGAATCGATCGACCAATTCCAATCCACCAGCCTTCCTAAAAGAAAAAAAAGGTAAATTCAAAGTGGAACTCGAACTCTCTGTGCGCCCCGTCGTCGCTCGGCAGGTTCTACGAATGTGCGGGAGAGATAGAAGGGAGGGATGGATATTATGTAGGAGTTGCGTGGGTTCTAACCTGCACGGTGTCACAGTTTCTTTGGTATGGCCTGGATTTCGAGTGAATGACAAGGAGATGAGAGAGAGAGAGAGAGAGAGAGGATCTTGATATAGAATTCAATTGGAGGATGAACGAAGCCTTGTTTTGGATTCGATCGCGGGAAGAGTAGATAGATAGAGAGAGAGACAGTTATTTATACCGCGGGGATTGAAGCACGTTCCGCTGAGGAATGCTTCTTATTTAAGCGATTGATTAGGCAGATTTGATGGGACTTTAATTCAGGGGCTTTTTTTCGTACCTTCCGACTTAGTTTATTACCGTATATTTATCTTATAGACGGTTCAATTAGTGATGCCGTGTTCGAATAATATCTTTAATTCGTAACATTAAAAAAAATTTCATTACATATACTGAAGCGCTTCAAAATAAAAGTATACGCCGCTCGCATCTCTGACCCCGAAAGAATTCCTCAATAATACATGCATAAATTGAAACAACCGCAGAGCTGCTTTTCCAATCATCTCGATATATCGACCCTACACCCAAAAACATCATCGGCACACTCCCCTAAATTTTTTTAAAGTGCGAGGCTATAATCCCAATTGAAAATTTACGATGCTTCCCACAAGCGGCTTCTGCTCTCCTCCACACACTATGCACATCAGTTTGTGCTAACTGCACGCGAGACAAGTGCAGTGAGTGCGGGCGCGCTATTCTCTCGCTCTCTCTCTCTCTCTCATTTTGCTATAGTTCGCACTGTAGTCTACGACGAGCTCGTACGCCTCTCTGCCTCACGGATGAACAGCACAGATTTGCGCGTGCGCGATTATAATGCCACCAACTCGTCGGAAAATAAACCCCTTTTAAAACTCCCAGACCGGATCGACTAAACGAGGTGGGCCCAGTGCATATTATGTATAGAAAGGACACAACAGCACACAAATCGCTCCGCTTTCACTCTTTCACTCTTTCAAGAGAGAGACTGAGAGAGAGAGATAGAGAGAGAGAGAGAGTCTATGAAGCGACTGTATAGGTCCTTTTGTACACCGCACAGAGCCGAAAGACTAGCTCGATGGAAATATTTATATTTTGTCGGAGAGAACATCCCCAAGGGAGCGTTTTTCTCTGCGGCGTGCAGTACAGTGTCCCATTCTCAGATCTCGTCGTGGGCGCTGCTGCTGTAACCATTATTACTTATTCATGCGCGTGAACGAGGCGAGCGAGAGCCGAGGAGCTGACGAGCGAACAATTGGCTACGCCCCGAGAACGTGTGCATCGACGCGCCAACGAAGGAAAGTATATCATTGTCTCCCTCGCGCTCTTCGCTTTTCCTTTTTCTACCGGTACTACCGCAACTCTTTTTTACTCCTCTCTTCCTTCTGCGCGTCTTCGAGCTCGCTTTAACTCTCGCACACCTTTGTGTCCTTTGGCTGCATTTACAAGGCCTCGAGAACAAGACTACGCGAATACAGTTCGCACACCCCCTTTTTTTTCTTCCATTCCGTAGATTTTCGCGAACGAGGGATGTCAACGATATTGGTGAATCGGGGCGGACGGAAAATGAAGTTTCAATGTGCCGTGCCTGTTTCTCTCTCTCTCTCTCTCTCTCTCTCTCTCTCTCTCTCTCTCTCTGTGTGTGTGTGTATGTTGTGGGGAAAGTGGAGGTGGGTTACAGGGGCGGATAAATCGTTAAAGCGAGTCGCGCGTCCTATATGGGCCGAAGAAAGGAGAGGATTATATCCTCGTGTTCCGCTTTCATATTTATTTTCCTTGTCACGACAGATGTGTAATTTCTTTTTCTGTAAACACACACTAACGTATACACACACGAGGCTATTCTTCGTGCGATCATACCTTTTCGTCGTTACATTCGTTTTCTTGCCGAGGATTAAAATTAATTTAAGAATATAAAGTATCGTTGCAGCCACTGAAATCTCCTCCCCCCCATACGAGTATTTAAAATTAATTATCCTTAACGGCTAATTATTGCAGCGCTTCGTTTCACGAAACCAATAAATTGTTGTAAAATATGATTCTTCGAAAGACCGAGAGGATAATATAATGAAAAATAAGTAATTAATAAAGTTGGAGCTCTGCGCACGAGTCGATACACCTAATATCTCTCGCACAATTATCCTGACAGCCTGTGGAGCTGAAAACCCCTTCAAATTAGAGGTGCGGAATAATTGAGAACCAGAGGTAGAGCAAGAGAGAGAGAGAGAGAGAGAGAGAGGAACAAAGTAGCAAAAGAAAGTTTAATACAATGCATTTATATATATATATATATACACGTCTATATAGAGGTTCGCTAGGTGGGTGCGCACGATGTAGTTGGCAGCGTCTGTAACAGCAGACGTCGGTACGACAAAGTCCGCGACCGAAACTCTACACTCGGCGGACGGGAGAGGTCGGGCGAATTAGTGCAGCAGAGAGTCCGCGAGAGTGAGCCGGAGCGAAGAGACCAGTTGGACAGAGCGTGCTAAATGAAAATCGTCCAGCTTACGGCGGACCACCTTGGGAATGACGGCTGCGAAAATTAAATTTATCCCCCTCTTCCTCCGCGCTCCGCGCTCCGCGCCCACCTCCTCTCTCGTTTTCTTTTTATTTTCCGAGCTGCTGCACCGCGTGCAGGCCGCGACCCATTGTTTTCAATTTTCCCCAAAGCGAGCCTAGAGCCCGTACCCCCGGAAAAGACGCGCGAAAAATACTTTCCCACTCGAGAATTTCCCCCTCACTCTCCTTATACAACGCACAGTTCGGGCCAGTTAAAAAAGTGCCTACAATGGCCTACATGCAATATCGGTGGAAAGGAGAGGAAATAAAAAAAGTTGGCGGGTCGAACAAGTATAAGCTGTACAGGCAAAACTCGTACGCGTGCGTCGTGCTTATAAAAGTGCAGAGTCGGCGAGAAACTTGCGAGCTGACGATCGATGCTTGCAGCAGTGGTGGAAGAGCGAAATTTCTCTTCGCGGCTTTTTTAATTTCCTATAGGTATAGGGCAGTGGGCGCGCGGGGTTCGCGGGTTGGGTTCAAAATTGCCGCGTTCGAAGAGGAACTTTGGTATTCCTTCTTGGGTATTGCGAGTCGGGACCTCGTCAAATACCTTCCTTTTTTTCCCTGATATGTGAGACGCGTCGTTCTCTCGCGACGTGAGTGTATGCAGAAAAACCGATCGAGAACCAAGTTCCTACCATATTTTTTCCAATGTGGGTTGCCTAGAATGTTTATCGATTGTTAAGCTGAAGGAATTCGATTTTTCATTTCGTCTCGTGTGTAGGTCCAATAGGTTCGAAGACCCGCGTGGATTGTTTTATTTGAGAAAAACTTGATTTGCTCGTTTTCCAAACGAATTTGTTGGTATTCGAAGCAATCGATGCACGATAAAATATTTTTAGGTTTCATTAGTTAGAATTTCATATTTTAAAATAAAAAAAAAACACGATAAATTATATATAGTTTAACGATAAATGAAATAATCGTTGAATTTTTTGTTGTATTTTTTAAATGCAACTATTTCAATCCGATATTTTCAAAAGTAGTGAAAACCGATCTTATGGAGCAATTTATAATATCAATTTAATCCATGAAAACAATTGAAAATAAGAAAATGTCGCCGATGGTCTAATTAAATAAAAATAATCATTACTTATACATAATCAGATATCATTTAAAATGTTGAATGTAGAAACATCTTTCGCTTCATCAGAATAGGATCGTGATATAATACTTGGAACGCAAGTAGGTCATTTTTGAATCGTTCATAAATACAACATCCGAGCCAGTAGCAATTTCGCAGGGATTCCTGCAACAATGGCGTTACGCAAGTCGGAAAAGGCCACGTTTAAATGCTCTATTCTGGGATCGACCCTGACAAGGCAGCCACTCTCGATATCTTTATTTCCTGAGGAAGTTTCTTATTCACCTAATTCGACTTTTATATTGCCGACAGTTACGGTGGGATTATATAATGGAATTTCCGCGAAACTGGGAGCGACGGGCGATCTTCACTGGAACTGAGATTAGATAAGATTCAGGACTATGAATTAACTTCTTTATCTACAGCTTTCTTCTTCTTCTTCTTCTTCTTCTTCTTCTTCTTCTTCTTCTTCTTCTTCTTCTTGGTAGACAAGTCGTTGTGGTGTGTTGTGGGAATAAATATTTCGTAACGGCACTATCATTGATTGGGTCTGTATTGATCTGCGCGGGTGATGCGAGAATAAATTGTATAGCGATGGTAGAAAATCAGGGATTATTACAACTTGCGTTAAATTCTTCCTCTCTTACATGTAATTTTTACTTGTTGTTCATAACTTTTAGAATTTAAAAATTTGATAGTTTTGAGTATTTTTATTGTTGTGGAATAATAATGCGAGAATTAATAAAATTATTTTACTCAAAGAGCTATTCTGCAGTTGAATAGTTATTAAGAGCATTTAATAAAGTGCACCAAGAAATTTCCATGCGTCATCATGTTTATACCGTTACTTTTTATAATAATTCGAGAATATTTTATGTTTATGAGTGCGTAAGTAGAAATAAAAATTTTTTCATTTCAAATATTGCAATTCATATTTGAAAGGACAAGTATTGTAGTGGAATATGTCATTTGTGAAAATAATCGTATCGTTTACATTTTATCACTTTATTCTGAAATAAGGGCCACCCATGCAAAAACATTAATTGCTGAAATTGCAAGTTCACTCGTTTGCATAACATGTATGCTAGAGCTAATATTGAAAATGCGAAATACATGTTACCTCTTGAACTTTATTCGGCTATAGAAACATACATATCGTATTAAAAGAGATTAATATAGAAAATTTTGAAAATTGTGTTTTTAGCAAACGAGTACCGTATTTGAAGAAAATGCAGCGAGTGCATTATTAACTTAAAAAGCAGATGCAAATATGACTAATTAAGAAAAATAAAGTTTATTAAAGTATGGCTGGTATGTAAAGTTACTTTATTATTAAATGAAAAATAAGCTTCACTGCTTCTTTGAAAGTATTATTAGAGCAGTTAGTGGATACATTCCGTACCTTATAATATGCGGTATGTGCAACAATCAGTTTAAAGGACAGAGCAAAAATTAATATAGCAGTACACGTGTAAACCATTTCTTTTCACTGCACAGAATGATAAACTCGATGAGTTGTTCACATATATGGACAATACATGGCGCATTCGCAGCTCGTTTAGATTAACCTTAGCAGCTTTTGTTTTCGCGGCACAATCCCCCCCCCGGCCGCGACGAGCAGGAACTTGTTCAAACCAGCCCGTGTCTTTATCATGTCTCTCTGCGCAAACTAGTCCGCATCTATATAGATAATGAAAACTCTCCCTTCGAGGGACTCGAACTCTTTACCTATGCGGGACACATCGCCTATGAAAACCCATACCCCCGCGAAAAAAAGAAGTAAGCGATGGCAGACAAGTATACTTATAGGCGGCAATGGAAGCGCCGCGCCGATGGATAAAAAACGCGGGCAGATATAAGTCGGCTTTAACCGGTACACAATGCGGCAAAGTAATAGTTGCGCATCGACAAAAGAGCCCTTCGGCGTGGGGAGCTTATATACACACCCAGCGCCGCTTAATTATCGCCGCGCGCGCGGCAAGTGCACAGAGCGTCTCGCGATTTTTCCCTCCTCCTCTGCAAACGCGCGCACGTGCTTTTTCACTCTACACCCTATATGTATACATAGAATGCAGGATCGATCGGTGGCCCGAATCTCATTACACTCGTAGGGCTTTATTTATGCTTCCTCGGGGATCGGGATTCCTGCATTTCGCATTTGCTGTTGTGGCGCTCGAGCGCGTATGTGTGTGTGTGTGTGTGTGTGTGTGTGGGTATACGCGTTTATAACGAAGGCATGGCGTCGCGCGCACGGCTCACGTTTTAAACGGCCTATGAATTTTGATCGCGAGCGGAGCGAGGGATGCGGCATTCCCCGGCATGCGTCTGAGGCGTTTCCTATGAATCGATTGGATTTGCAATGAGAATAGCTTTATCTTGCCCGGCGGACCAAAAAAGATATGCTGGGGGCATCCTTTCGAGTTTCCGAGTGCGTGTATCGCGTATGTGCTAGGGCGTTTTTCTGCGCTGTTGGTGCAAAGAGCGCGTGAAGTTTCTTTGGAGAGGCGAGTTTAAGAGCACGAGGCTGGCTTTAATTGGCGGATAGGAGGTTTACGACGTGCTGCGGAATTCGCTAAGACTTTGAGCGAGCTTTCGGTTGATTTCCTGTTTACGTTTGGGTATAAAAAATTTTGGCTCGTACAAAAAATTAAATGTAATAAAAAAACACGTAAAAATTTATTATTCTCTACGAAAAAGCTTAACTTATTACTGCAACGGTTCCTTCTTTAAAATTTCAGGAATTGTAATACTACTTATAAAAAGAAAAATCTCTTTGTTATTAAAAATTCGAATGAAATTAAAAACAAGATTGTGAAACCTATTGGTAAGTATTAAATTTATTTATAGCGAAGCTCGAAGTTGTCGGCGCTTATAGTATGCGATGTTCGCTCGTCCGGATATTCACACGTTCCAGTTGCGTGTATACACACCACTATGAGTCATGCAAAAATAATCCTCCATTTCCTACACACAACCTATAAACACACCCACCCCCGGCAAATCAGTGTAACGAAGCATACCGCGTTACGAGCACCAATAATTTGTCCGAATTTCCTTCCGACGATCACCACAGAGGAGGGTAAAACTCCTATAACATTACGTATTATACATACAGGGGTTTGCCGCGAGAGAGTATAAAGATCCAAGTATAAAGATCGCGAAGCGAAATCGATTCGGTGCGTGTCGGGGTGTCGTTCGGCGGCCAACATTAGCATCGGTAGGGCGCGAAGTAGCGGTGCGTTATCTCTCGAGTTTTATCACAGCTGCTCACGCGCGCGCGGCTCGATTAGTCCATTAGCCTCGCGAGCGCATTCACGGAATTCTAATTGGAATTTCGAGCTCCGCGCCAGTATATAGGAGAGCAAGAAACGATCCACTCCCCTCTCCGACGATGTATATATACGCGTGTCGCGTCGATAGGATCGGCCAGAGTAAGAGAGAAGAGAGAGAGAGAGAGAGAGAGAGAGGCGGTGGCACGCGCGCGAACCGCCTGATACATATTTAATGGCCCCCCGGCGATATCGCGCGGCAGTGTCGAGCAGCTCGTATTAACGCTTCTTGTTGGTCGGTCTGCCGCTGCTGCTGTGTGCAAGAGCCATGCGCTGACTGGGTGAGAAGAGCGCCGCGGGCTCGATGGTTGGGTTTTGTCCGTATGCGCGACGCGCCGATTCGTTTTTCGTCGCTATTTATGCGCGCGTGTGTGTGTGTGTGTGTGTGTGTGTGTGTGTGTGTGTGTGTGTCGCCGATGATGTAGAGCTTCGTCGTCGGCGAGTTCGGGGGCACTTTTTTTCCACGGGCATATTTTGAGGAATGATTTGTGGGCACTTGTTGTTCGCGCGCTTGCTGAGCGGATGACGTGCCTTCTCCGTCATCGTTACTTTTTTTTCTCCTTCTGCTTTATCGAGTGTTTGGAGCACTTTTGAGAGCTATGGGCTTCAGGAATTTAATGGATTCAGCGTTGTGTGTCTTAGCTTCTGATTGTACTAGTCGATGAATAAAACATCAAAGAAAATTGATGTTTTTCAAAATCAATATTTTTATCTTTTGCATTGTCTGAGTTAGGGGGTGATATGTGGATCCAAAATATCAGCAACACTGTTATTATCAGTTACTATACGGTTGTAAATGGTAGAAATAGACTAGGAAAAATGACGAATAAAGTCTTATCTTGATCTATATTAGAATCCAAATAATATGTAGTTCTAGAATTCGATTTACAATAATTACTGCGGTAGTTCAATAACAATTTTACTTTACGCAAAAATATAAACTATTCTTTCAAGATTTTTCAAAAAATAAAAGTTTCAAGTGTACAACATCATATTCTTCGTTCCATCCACATAAACGTAAATTGAATTGCCTAAAAAATCAATACTATATATATGGTATACCAATCATTAACCAGTTAAAAATGTCTAGTAAGTCGAAGCTCATTCCGATCATTACCAGCGATTCCCGCTTAACGAATCGCCGCGTATCGCTATAGCGAGCGAATAAAAATCAGCGAATGCCGCGCTGAGCGAAGTTGATCAGTGGAAGGCGGTAATCTACGCCGGGAATCAGTGCTCGCGGCCGCGTTAGCCACATGGACTTTGAGTGAAAGAAAGACGAGGCCATTAAGAGTTGCCGCGTCCACTATAAGTATAAGTATCGCGTGCTCTCGGTCAGCGCGTGTGCACGCGTGTCGTGTATACCAGTTTTACTGCGGTGTCGCGAGCCAAGGGGATCCAAAGAAAAGCCGCAAAAAAGGCGAGCTCGCGCCCGAGACAGAGAGAGAGAGAGAGAGAGAGAGAGAGAGAGAGAGACAGACAGAAGGAGAGTACATAAGAATGTCGAAGCGCCTCTGCAGTATATATAAGGATGTTCCATTGATGTGCGGCTGCCGTGTCGACGTAGTCGTCATCGTCGTCGCAGCTGCAGCAGAGACCACGACGACATCGACGGCCGAGACGAGCAAAAAGAGAAAAATTATCGGTTCCACGAGCTTTCAGTGTAATTCCATGCGAGCGGAATATTTCAAGTGCTCGCTCAATGAAAGGGACGGGGGAAAAAGCCGCGAAGGAAATGAGAGAGAGAGAGAGAGAGAGAGAGAGAGAGAGAAAAGGAGGAGGATACGCGAGCTTAGAAGAGAGATGAGAACCGAGGCGTTGTCGTGCACGGGAGTGCGAGCAAAAAAGTATAACAAAGGAGAAATATAAGTTTCGCTGGAATTTTTCGATTTTTCATAATTTGCTTTATTGCGCTTGATAATTTTATTATCCAATAAGAAATTCGATTTATTGAAGTAGGATTTTTGCGACCTGCAAGATGTGCGATCAATTTTTAAAATTCTGATCAAACTAGTAGGTTATTAATATAGAAATATACATTTGAAAGTTTACACTCGATTTACATTCGATCTTTTTGTCAGATTATAATCATTAATTCATCACGGTTATCATGCAAACTCAGAATTCGTTAAAAAATCAAAATGATAAATTAACCATACTCGAAATCTTGACACGATATTTAAACAACAATATTTTAAATTACATGTAAGACTCATCAAGAATAAATAGACGTTAAATCCAGAGATGTGCCTTTTCTATCGATATCTACGTTCTCGACGTTCATGATTTACGGTATTTTTTTTTATACCGAAAAATTATTCTCGTATTTTAGTTACTATAATAATATCCATTTCTCCCAATAAAAACGTTTCGACGAGAATCATGGTTTTTGAAAAATAAACGGGGTGCATAGCGATAGAAGCAACGCGCAACAAAAACCTTCGTTCGAATTATCTGACTTTTTCATGTAGCCGCGTCGACGAACGGGAGGAAAAAAATAAAAAGGGAGATGTAAAGAGAGACCCGACGGACGCGAGAGGGTAGCTAGAGAAGAATGAAAGCGAGAGCGAGAGCGAGAGCGGGAGAGGGAGAGAGAGTTTGGCGGAAGTGCGGTCGGAATATCAATGCAGTGGCTGCGGCGCCGCGGCCTCGTAAATACCGGCGCGCGGTCCTCGCGGAATGAATAAAAATATTACCCTCTCCATCGATTCTCGAGCCGTACAGCGCAAGAGTCGACGCGAAGGGTATTAAGAGCCATTATACCCAGGAAATGGTGGTCTCGGGGCTGAGCGAGCGAGTGAGAGAGAGAGAGACGTCGAATATGTGCGGCCAATATGTACAACATTCTCGCGAGAAAATGGTTATCTACGAGGTCGAGTTAGGATCTCTCTTTTTCTCTCCGTGTCGCGTGAGAATTTCGCCTGCAGCACCCCGTATGGGTGTGTGTGTATGAGAAATTAGCCGATGAATAGGCTTCCGGAGCTGGGGTTCGTGAGCAAAGGCTTCTTTTAAAAAAAATTATCGTGACGTCTTTAAAGTCTTTTACGAGTGTGTTTTCTTACTCGCTTTATCGTGTGTGTTGGATTGTGTTATGGTGGTTGGGGGGGGGGGGGGGGGGGTATATTACTACGGAGGTAACGTTGTCTTCTCACGATTCGTTGTTTTTAGTGTCAAGTTTTTGACAGGTTATATATATGTTCCGGTTTATGAAGACGGAGATGATAAAACCGCGGCGCGGCGCGCGTACCGAATGAGGATAAATTGAGTATTGCAATAAACGTAAATTCTCGTACTAAAATAATGATTTTGTACTGCCGCTGTATAAAGGCTTTTCATGCCGTGGATGCATGTACAATGCATATCTATAAATGTATATAACCCACGAACCAATAAAATAAATAACAATAAAACTATTTATACGTTCGCATTCGTTGACGTTGTGGTACACCTAAATTTATCTAATTGAACGAGATTAACTATTTTGTAATCTTTCGGTAATAAAATTTGACGGTTCGAACGATAATAAAAGAAAAAAAAATGGAAAAAGCCGTCATTCCGACGAACAGTTGAAAAGACAATAGGCAAGGAATATGCGCAAAAGAAAGCGACGACATGCGCTTTCAAGGCAGATAAGCCTCTGCTCGCCCATCCTGTTACTCACTCTCTCGCTTTCTGTTGGTGAAAAACAGCTCACCCAGTCTCTCTCTGCCTGGCACGAGCGAGACGAGACTTAATCCCTGGGATCTGCTTTCATTACGCGACATCGCGTACACACACACAGCAGCAGAGCAGACAGTCGAGGAAAGGAGCCGAGCCGCTGCTATAGGCTCTTCTAACTTGCCGCGCGCTCGAAATTGGGGGAGACAGGGCAGGGAGAGACAGAAAAGGAGACCGAAGGGATACACCTTGTATAAGTAGTGTGCGTGCAACACGTCTCTCTCTCTCTCTCTCTCTCTCTCTCTGTGTGTGTGTGTGTATCGTCTTTTTTCGCTCGGTGGTCGTGCAGCCATGGGAGGCACACTGAGGGTTTCGGTATATCGTTCCCACCATTTGAAGCCTTATTCTGGGTTTCGTTCCTGAAACCGATTCGCCACGCCGCGAGGACCGAGATCAGTAGTGTAGGAGAATTAAGGAAACGGAGCTGTGTGCGTGTGTAGGATCAGATTCCTCGTCCATCGGCAGTATACTGTTTTTCCATTTACTATTGTACGGGAAATTCGGGTGTAATTGGACGCGGCGTCAAATTATGATTTGCCGCGCTTTTCTGGAATGCGCAACGATCGATCCTGTATTATTCCGTTACTGCGAATTCATGCACAGCGTACGTAAATGTAAGAAAATACATAAGGATGCAATTATTCGTTGAGTCGAGCAAGAAGGTTTCGTAGAGCTGCTGGAGTATAAAATGAAGGGACGCTGCAGTCTGATACGATTTAAATGAGAGCGACGCTGTGCACTTATCAAACGGCTCCTTTAGAACTGACTCGACAACGGTACACACGATACGAGGTATAGTAAGTAAATGCGTAAAAAGAAGAAAGAGAAAGACCAGGAGAGGGAGAGAGGGAGAGAGGGAGGGGTTGGCGAGTTCTAGAGAAATGCCAGTGAATCCTTTGGAATCTCTTTTTTTGTGTGTATGAGCGCGCGCGTGCTCGCAAGTGTAAGCTATCCTTCTCAGAAGTGGAGTGACACTTGATATGCCGATATTTTCTTCCAGTGCAGGCATTGAAAAGATTCTCTCCAATGGGTATTCCGATTCCACGCTATATGTTAATTGCTACCTTTCTAGGTATTTAATAAAATGTATGAAAACATCGGAGAACGGGTTTTTTGTTCAGTGTATGATATTTATACGCATTACTCATAAATTTCGTTTTTGCAATTCTGGTTGTCATCGCGTTTCTTACCACCTCGCCGATAAATACTGGTTTTAGCGTTTACCATCAATGGCACTAAAGACGTATATCGATGAACAATCAGCAGTGTTGTAACCTCAATTTGAATAGAAAAGAAAGGATGAAAGAAGGAGAGAAAAAAAGAAGCAGAACCGATGAAGAAAGGAGGAAAAAAGTGTAAAGGACTAAGGCGGACAAGGGAGATTATCGATCGAGCAGAGCCAAGCGACGAGACCTTCTGGGAGGTGTCGAGTCGCGCGACGTCGGGATCAAACTCTCTCCTTCGTCTGTAACCGCTCGGGAGATCAGAATTTCACACACACATACACAGAAACGAGTGGGAGAGGGAGAGTGAGAGAGAGAGAGAGAGAGTATCGACGGGACCTCGTCGGATAAGCTCTCGAGGATCCGGTGAGGACCTTGGCAAGGATCTAGGACCACCACCACCACCACTAGCAGCGGCAGCAGCACCGCGCGGCGCAAACGGCAAATTCAGTTCAGCCGAGATTACCGAAGAGATTTAGATTTGGATTTAGATGTAGATTCGGTCCGCATATAGCTAGAGGTTCGCCCTTCTGTGTGGCGAGAGACAGAGAAAAGTTTTCTTTTGTGGCGCGTTGATTAAGGTGAGCTGCTGCCGCACGTCTCTCGGTGGAAGCGAATTTCTCGGTCGAGCGCGCGTTCTTCTGAAAAGCATCCGAGGGATGCGATTGCCAAAAAGAAAAGAGAGGAGGGTTAGCGGATCTTTATCTTTTCGGCGGTGGTGGAAAGTGTTTACGACTCTGCTTTCGGCGGTTTTGTTCTGTGGCATTGAGGATTAAGGAAACAATGATGACTATTGGTGCGAGAGAGCGATTCATCGCGATTCTTGTAATATAGGTCCTTAAAGGGACTGCAAAAGGACAGCCGCCAAAATATTGTGGAAATGTTCAAGTTCATAAATATTGTTATACTTTTGTGAGAAAAATGTATTAGGGGATGTGACTACGTCTATAGATATATTTTCCGTAGGATATTAAGGTCAGGTTATTGCGAAAGAAATTGAATTTAACATCTGCTGTGTTTTTTTGGTGCCATGTGGTAGATGTGCCGTATAGCTATTATTGTAATGAGTATCTGTACCCTGATTGATAATTAAGATTGCAAGTACAAGTTATCGTCTTTGTAGAAGCCGCCATTACTACATAGTAATACCTTAGCGACACAAATTTACTAAATATATATGTCTTTTACTAAAAATAACGTAACAAAAGCTTTGCAACAATAGTCCATTGAGTTCATCGTATAGACATCTCGTCGAACAATGTTAATCCCCAAGATTCGATAATGCACCACTTGCAGTGCAATTATCGCTCGGTATCATTGGCCGGCAGCAGCAGCAGCAGCAGCAGCAGCAGCAGCAGCAGCGGCGCGCAGGGAAACACGATCCTTTATAAACTCCTTATCCCACCACCAGTCACTTATAGATGCTATCGCCTCTAATACGAACACCAATAATAACAGTGTTTTATCGCGTTCTCGAGCCACACAAGCAATTGATTTATCTAAACTATATAATACCCAGCCGCAGCTCACACACATACACCTGCTAATAGCACTGGCGCGCGCGAGAGTTATCGAACGTATATATAGCGAAACGGAACGACCGGAGTGCAGAGCAGGGCTCACAACGAGAGGGAGAGAGAGAGAGAGAGAGAGAGAAAGAAAAGGAGATATCACGCCGGCTATATACAGGCCAGAATATTCGTTTGAGGCAATTTGCCGAGATGCTTATTTAGGCGCGAGTATACGTGCGCCAGCAGTCTGTGTGTGTAGAATCGGTACGTGAGAGAGGTGAGGTCGCGTTGGATAAGGTGCACTCTCTGCGGGGGGAGAGAGCGAGAGAGAGAAGAGCACCGCGGGCACGTGCACGCGCGCTGCCGCAGCGCGTCTGGGAAAAGGGAGGAATACCCATTCCTGTAGCCGTGGCGGCGTGCGAGTTCGCGCAGTTCGGACGCAGCGCCGGGCATTTCAGCGAAATTGAGCTGCTGCTGCTGCTATGTTACCCACCCAGTGGCTCTCACGCCTTTATATCACGATGGTACGAGAGAGAGAGAGAGAGAGAGAGAGAGAGAGAGAGAGAGAGATGACTCGAAAATTAGCCGAGCGCGAGGAAATTTCGATAGTACGCGAGATCTCTGCATTCTCTATACGTTTGGTGCTTCGTGACTCGTTGGTGGTGGTGGTGGTGGTGGTGCAGCTGCTGCTGCTGGTGTGTAGGCGCGCATTTCCGTGCATATACGCTTTCTCGGTTGATTACTAATGAGGCAGCAGCGACCGTTAGCAGGTCTACTTTTACCGAGGCTACTCGCTGATAATTCGGACCCCTTGATTAGTCACGTTTACTTTTTGCTCTTTTTTTTCTTCCTTTCCTTCGAGCTTAATCGACCGCGTGCCAAATATATTTTTCAGACTCTCTGTCTTATAAGTGTGCCAGACATGATTTTATGCCGGAGATGGAAAATGTATATGTATGCCCATGCACGCGGGATAATCAACTGATAATTACCCGAAATGATTTGCATGCTAATTTTGCTATTAGCGCGCCCGCGCGTTTGACGGCTAACAAAGATTTGGCGAGATTGTTAATTCCCGCGGCCACCTTTTTCCGGCGTTTTCTATAATTACACTCGATGAATTAACGGCTCGTTTCGCCACCTTCGTTACAATACCAATTAAGCACGTGCGATATAGCTACTGCGCACAGAAGAGATTCGCGCCGAACAAGATCGTCCTTGCACTCCGATGTCCGCGGCCACCTTTACGCGGAACGTCGCCATTGTTTGTCATCCGCGTGCGGCCGGCCCTGCAAAAACTGCAGTCCATCAGTGAATCGCGCAAAATTTGCACGCGGAGGACATGAAATAACGCCATGTCACGTCCCCCCGGTCGCGCGAGCGTTTCACACATTTTTTTAGTTGCCCCTCGTCGCTGGGCTCGGCTTCTCACGTTCTTATATGCTGCAGCGACAATCGACACCCGTGGATCATGTGACTGGAATGGGAGAGGAGCGTCAGCATTGCCGGTAAGCCTTTTTCTTTTCTCATGAGAACCGCTGATTTCACGTTGTGGGACTATTGGCCGCCGAGTTGATCTTTTCTATATGCTGAATTGTCATTGCTTGGATACAGTGTGACTTATCCACTTATTCTACGAATGTAACGCGTGATTTTGCATACTATGTAACGATGTTTCTCTTTCGCTCTACCGACGAGTTTCATTTTAAGCATATGCATGATAGGTGCGGTACGGAGTGTTAGTTAAAAACAGCTTTGCGTATATCGTGCGCGACTTTTATTTCACGAAAGTTCCAATTAAATAAGTAAACAAAGATTAATATCACAACAAACTGAGCGCTAAAATGAATCGTATCATCTCGCAATTACTCTTATCATTTATGCAAAAATTATTACAGTTTTTTTTTAAACTGTACAGAGTCGTCTTAATCGTTCTGTTTACTCATGTACAACCTATAATTTGCTAGACAAGCAATCCATCGTCACAGCAGAGTCAAAACGATACCTCTCCAGTGCCAATGATATCTTTATCTCTCTAATAACAATGTGAGACACGTCAAAAAACAAAGCACATCGAAGAGCAGGCGGTGCTTATCACGCGAATCGCTTTAAGCACAATCGATCGTCGGAACAATTAGGCCGCACGTACACACGTATAAATCTTACACCCAGGATGCATAATAAAATAATCCGCATAGCGCGAGACTCGCGCGCGCATCATAACTCGCCCATTAATCCTCCTCGCGTGTGCGTGTGCGTGTGTATACACATAGTCTTTCTTCGGATATACCTAATTCCGGCTCTCGCTCTCTCGCGTAGTTTCTCCCACGATCACGCGGTACCCACCCGTCAGTCAGTCGCGTATTATTACGATATTCAATGGTTGGTTTCTTCGCGCGATCTCACGTTTTTTTACATTCGACCATTTTTGGTTGCGAATCGCTCGGGGCCTTTTGACTTTGAGATTTTGCCGGGGAAACGGGAAATCACCTTAGTTATTCGCCTATACTTTCTGGATTTATGGTGAATGCGAAATGCAGCTGGGGAATTGAATGGGAAGTGGGTGAATGGGGACACACGCTCGCATGCCTGTTTATAGGCGGGGCTAATGATGTCGGAACTCTGATTGAGCATTCAATTATGTGGATAGTCGCAGAAATGGCGCTGAAGGCTTTTGCTGCTTACTATATAAGGAATGGATCAGAATAGTAAGGAATGTTTAAGAAGTTTGTTTTAAATTAATAGTCAATAAAGTGGAATATTTACGGTCTTGATTTAAAAAAAAATCATTAGACAAACCGGTGGTGTGTTCTTATCAAATTTCTGTTTAATAAACATTAAATTTTGGCCGGCGTGCACGAAAAACGCTTGATACCCACAGTGCGCCAAGCTCATTAAAATTTCAGATCCGATCTACCCACCTTCATCTTATTTATCGTCATATCTACTTCTTCTTCTTCTGTGCACTTCTTCGCGTGGCATAAAAAACTTGGGAAGCCACCGTCTCTCTTTCTTTTGTTCGGGTTGTTTGTCTAACGCGGAAGTGAGATCCCTTTTTTTTTGTTCGTTGCGCGAAAGATAATAAAATGAGCCGCGCGCCGCCGCGCAATGATTGTGATCTAGATTAAGATTGCAGAGTCCTTGGCAGGTGATGTATTTTTTATATCGAGGAAAAATGATCCTCGCTAAATTGTATATAACGTTCGTGCGGTGTGCCGGTTTGAACTGTTTCTCGTTTATTTACAAACTGACGAGGATATACTGTTGAGTCTTTTATCGGTCTTTTTAATTCCGAGTTTCGCGTATTTATAATAAATAATGAATTCCTGGCGATGATACGAATTGTAGCGAGAAAACAACAGCTATGATTAAGCAACTGTAAGAGTTGATAGAATAAGGCAATTTATCCGGACGAGGGATTATCGCATGTATAAAACAGTTGAACAAAGTCGACATCCACTAACCAGCAAATTCGCTTCCCATAACCCCCTCTGATAACACTTATCTGAAATTGTGTCAAAGTGCTTCAAAAGGCAGATAAATCCCTAGGTAGACAGAGACGGACAGGACTCGAGCGGAGATAGGAGAGTGGTCCACGAGCGCGCGCAACCGCCAAGCTTCCTCCTCGGTTTTGATCTCGAGCATCCGCAGCAGCAGCAGCAGCAGCAGCAGCAGCAGCAGACAGGGAAACCCGATACATCTCATGAAGCAGCAGACTATATACCTCGTCCTCTCTACTACACATTATATATTATATATATATATATGTATAGACGGACGGTATTTTACGTTTGAAAAGCGTCTCCGTAGGATATTCCCTTTCCCTCGGATATAATATAATTGATCGATCTGGTCTGGCCGATAAGGGACTTTGGCTGTTTCCCTTGATAATTTAATTGTGGATGCTCTCAAGCTCGTTTTTGACAGATCGATCTCCATCTGCGCAGAGAGGAGCGAGAGGCCGGCTGCAGAGGTGGGGCGAGGCAAACACGCGAATTCGTAGTCGATGGGCCGATAAGCTGCTCGTGTTATCGGTAGTCCGGACTCTGCTTTAAATGCTTAGGGGGGTATAGAGGCGGCGCCGTTATACGCGCATACGTTATACGCGGGCATCGGTGCAAGCGCGCTTCGTGCTGTATTTGTGCGCGCGAGTTCCGCCGGAGCTGATATGATTCGCATCAATCATTCGGGAAATTTAATTACAGTTACGATGTGTACATTGAGTGGAAGAAGGCGAGTATATACGTATATTACGAGCTGCTTTTGACGGCTCGATTTGGAAGTGAAGAGTGCCACTTTAGGATCGATCTTTTTAGTGCTCGATATATTATATTGTTAAACTTAAAATACGTGTAAATATGTAATCGTAAACGTGCGCGTTTGTCAGGCAATGGAATAGAACGAAATGTTTGCTTCTCAAAGTTGAGGAAAAACAGAATAAAAGGAGAAAAGAAACAAGCTCGAACAACAGCTATCTTAATTACTAAAGGACCCAATTAATCGCCAACGCTATAAAATCCAAAAACTAACAGACTGTTCCATTATCATTATCAGCTGGTAGTAGTGCACTTCTTTCAAGTAAACATCACGTCTGAGCAAAGTCGCGCGGGGATTAGTTTTCTCTGTTGGGTGGGTGAGTGAGTGAGAGGGAGAGAGAGAGAGAGAGAGAGAGAGAGAGAGAGAGAGAGAAAGCGAGAGATAGAGGGATTAGGAGCAGTGCACGGACGTCTAATTCCTTTGGAGGATCGGTTTCGAAATTACGCTCTCGTCAGGAGAAGAGGGTATATCCTGGGCAGACCTTGAAGTTTGTTACGGCCACCCCAAGTGGAAACCCTTTTGGCTCTCGGGTTTTAGCCCCGTAGACGAGTCTTTAGTTAGTCGCCTCGTGATTAGACTGTTTCGGATGTCGCGATGTCTCATTAGATTTTATATCTGTCTGACTCTCTCTTGTTAAGGAGCGTCTCGTTACATCAATTGCATTGATTTCGCGAAGGAAAGTATTTTTTTTAAATGATATTTCGACGTGGTTGAGTTGTGTTGCGCAACAATTAGTCATTCGATTGTGTTCATTATGGGTAGATCAAAACGAAAGTTCACTGGAGTCATGTACATCGGTTGTGTTTTGCTCGTGGGGAACAAATTTTGAATCCTTTGAGTTGTAACAGTATTAATTATATATCGCGTAGTTATCTTTTAAAGCGAATTTATCGAGTGATAAATCCAGAAAATATACCAAAATTAATTCCACTTACTAATTCCAATACATCCAACTGTCTAAATTTAAAAAAGAGAACATTTCTAAAAATATATGAAAAAGATTTTGATGGTATGTTGATTTTATCTAAAATTTATATGAAAAAATAAAGGATAAATTCCCGTAGAAAATTGAGATGTTGAGCATGAAAATTTAATCCGCGAGGGATTAAGAAAAAAATTTATAGTTTGCCCAAACAACGTCTAAGAGCCCAGATGTTACCCATCAGTCGAAATAACTCACCCAGTAAATTTTTATTATTTTACACAATCTCACGAAATAAATTTAAAAACTACGGAAACACATCGTAAAATAAAACACAATCTGCAACGAAGTTCAGCTCTAAATTCCTCTCTCATTCCACAAAAGCATCTCCAAACAATTTCTACAAAAAAAAACATCAACTGCCACGTGTCTCGAATACGCACAATGAGTCATCCTGAGCGTTGTCGACTCGCAAAGCGGGCAGCGACATTTTCATAAAAAAAAAAATTAAAAAAAAAAAAATCGAGACACTAAAAACGAAGCAAAGACGCCTGCACAATACGTCGCGTTTAAAATAGAAAAAAAGTCAATAAAAGTGGAAGAAGAGGAAAAAATTCTTCTTTTTTTTTCCTCAAGCACGCAGTAAAGATGGTCTCCTCCCCCGTCATCTCACGCCGCCGCCACGATTCTTAGCAGAACGCACGCGCGCGGCAGCAAGAGCCTCACTCTCTCGCCGCGATATTTCAAGCAGGAATAATCCCGTATCATGACCGGAGCTTAGCTTCGACATCCGAGACAGCGGCGCTCTAATCCCACACCGGAGCAACCGAGCGCTTCTTCTTACTTCTCCTACAACTACATAGCCTCTCTCTCTCTCGTCCGAAATGGCGCGCACCGTCTTTAGAGGATACGAGACTGAGAAAGAGAGAGAGAGAGAGAAAGTTTGCCTGCTGCAGTGAAGAGTGGCCAGCCTGATAAATCAAGCCCGGAGCTCCGAGCTACTACTTTCCTCTGTCTCTCTCACTCTCTCTCGCAGGAGGAATCGGTGTGTGCTCTATTTATCTCTCTCCGACGGCCGCGGATTTTTTATCTTCGAGTTTATTTGAATTGGACGCGTGGGTATGGGCGATAAGGTAATGACCGGATATTTTTAAGAGTGAGAAATGTGTTTGTTGGGGCTGGAGACAATTGAATCTTTCACCTATATATTTTATATCGATGTCCTCATTTGTTTTCTTGTAAATTAAGGTACAGATTTTTTGATTCGTCGAGCTTTAAGCATTTGTATTGATTGCAAACTGAGAGACCTTTTTTGGAACGATAATATCTTGTTCTTAATTTATTATCACGAGTTTTTACATTTAAATATTTTAAATAAATAAAAATAAAAACTTAATTTGAAAAACCGTTGGTTCGGATTCTTCGACTTTCAGCTTTACGCTGAATTGAACATGAAAGAAAAGAGAAGATTGAAAAGCAGTCAGAAAAGATTAATATTTGTCGACGCAGCTCAACTAAACAAGAACAATCAATACAGCGAACATAATAAGTCCTAAAAGCGCGCAGGGAGCGTAAAAATCCCATAAAACCGCCGGGAAGAAAATAATAATCGGAATGTTTCTTTGCGCACTCGGTAACGCGCGCAACGCGAGCGAGCGGCTACTTCTCCGCGGCGGCGAAAATCTCGAGAAGCTTAAAAATGATCCCCGCGGCGGCCCTCGTTATTTGCGGTAGGAGAGCAACAAAAAAAGGAGAAAAGAACGAGAGGAAGGAAAAAAGGAAGGAGAGAGAGAGAGAGAGAGAGAGAGAGAGAGAGAGCGAGAGATTATGCGCGCGCAAGCGGAGGAAAGCCGAGCGTCTCTGTCTAGCCTAAAGGCTTCCGCGCGCTCCTCTCTTCTCTTTTATACATATATATATGTATGTTTCCGTACAACTGCGCCTCGGGGGCGTAACTGAAAAATTCTGTAATTTCGTATCGCGCGCGAGAATGTTTATGGCGAGGTGTGCTGAAAATTTTGAGGATTTTTATTATGAGAACAAGATGCTTGGCGAGCTGTGCGAGTCGTGAAAATCTAGGTGATGAGGTTTTGACGTAGCTTTTCTCTTCACGTCGGTAGATTATTACTGAACCTTGTAATTTTCGGAACGTTCGTTAATAATACAAGAGATGTAATTTTAAACCCGGATAACACTTATTTTAATAGTTTTTTTTTTGAGTTTTTTAGAAACTGCATTTTACCATTGAATTTATTTTATTAACCTTTGTAAAATTTGACAAATGATGGAAATTTATTCTTAGCGCGATTTTACTTCAATTTCATTTGTGTAGGATAATGTACGGATGAAATAGTCTAACAATTATGCGCATTTCAAAATGGAATGCATGCTTTAACTTTCACAGTGCCCTTTTCGCATTGGAACAATTTAATTTTTTTTTCTTAATAAATACCGACCATTACCAGCAGTGCACGAAGGATCTTCAAGAATAAAACGAAGGCGACGTGGCATTTTCATTCTTATATACCGGTGATTTCTCGATATATATGGACGTCCTGAATTATCGTTGGCCGTCTCATCGAGAGCTAAATCCCCCCCCGCAAGAAGTCTCGGAGGCTCGTTTAAGGGAAATGGCCGAGAGCACGAGGAGAAAAGAGACAGAGAAAAAGGAAAAATGAGCGAGGATCCCATTCTTCTCTCTATTTTGGCTTATGTGCGACGAGATGACGGCCACTTTCCTTTTCTCTTTGCGAAGGAAATCGCAGGCGTTTTATACGGGGACGAACTGGCACGCGAGCACTTTTGGGGACTGGACCGAAGATAAAGCCCCGCAAATGACGGTACGGTGATTACGAGGGAGCTTAGCTATATATACGCCCGAGAGTAGAAGAGAGTAGAAGTGTATCGGTGATATGGCGGGGAAGCTGGTCTCTTGTCCAGCTTGCGAATGATGCGAGTCGACATATCCTGCACTGATGGATTTAGTAGATGCGTAAACTGACTTTGCGACAACAAAGTGCATGAAGAATTTTCAGCAATAAGACGCATGTCTAGAAGATTTTAACATCATTGTTGTAGGTAATACGCATAGATATCTGACAATCTCTTATTTGATTTGATCCCAAAAAATAATCACGTTTGACGTTCCCAAAAACATCCCTCCAATTCTTAGCGCCTTTGTGTCCATTCTCCTATAAATATTCATTGGCTGTTAAATTCCTTAATTTCTTACCAGGAACACAAATCTCTCGGATTCCACATGTGCTCCGCGAACGCAATCTCATTGATGAAATTCTAAAAAAAAGAGAAAAAAAAAGAGAAACGTGAATGTTTCCATTCATCAATAAAACCGTTCTCTCACAGCAAACCAAAGCTTCACCCAAACAACAAACACGCATCATTGTTTCGATTCCCCAGAAAGAAACACACAGCATCGAGCCATAAGAAAAGAAACTCTGCACTGTACCTTCCGCGGCACAAAAGGAGCAATTCGATCCCGGCAACAGGAGCAGCAGAAGCAGCAGCAGCTCGCCTTAACGAAGACACCCGCAAACAAGCGCTTTCCCCTCCAAAAATCGCATAATTAACCATGAGCCTCCCTACAAAACGCGGACAATAGCCGCGCCAAGCGCTTAGTGCACGTATACATGTATATCCCATACAATCTCCACCCCAGAAGAAAATCGACCTAAAGAAGGTTATATTATACGTATACGCGCGGGAGGGAAATTCAAGGTGGCTCGTAAGAATGGGCCGAGCGGCGCGAAAGGAAAACGCGCGCGCTCGGCATGGCAGGATAGAGAGGAAGAGGATCAAAACAGACGTCGCGACCAAAAAAGCGAGCGGGAGAGAGAGAGAGAGAGACACGCGCACCCATAATCAGCCGGGCGTGAAAGCTTTTGCGCTTGCGCCGCCGCTATACTACTTCTCTGCTGCTCGCCCGAGCGGACAATCGCTATGGGGCTGTGTATATATATATGTGTATGTACGAGTGGGTCTACGACGCCGAGTTGAGCGCTGGCTACACCACCCCGATATTCGTACGGCGGCCGGGGCAAGGAGAAAGGAGACGTTTTGTTTCTTCGCCTGGCGCTTCCTTCCGGGCTGTAGCACTCGAATCGACCTATCCGCCCTCCTGCATGCGCCTCCTGTGCCTTTTACGAGTGCAGATCACTGTGTGTGTGTGTGTGTGTGTGTCTGCAGTGTGCGGTAAGGAGGATGAAAAACTCGGGGATTCCCCGCGACCGCAAAGGAAAATTTTCGACCGACCCCAATGCGAATCGTCGCTTTTTTGCAGGCTGGTGCTTTGGGGGTGAAAGGAGCGGAAGTGGGGGGTGTAGGCAGCTGATTTACTTTTTTTTTCTGGTCCTGCCGTATGATGTAGCGAGCATTTAGTGCCTTTTCGTGAAGTATACCCATTTTTACTGATTGATGTGGAGTGGCAATTGCACTTGCAAAAGTATAAGTTATTTAATATGATAGTAGTACGGAATAATGTATAAAAAATACAAAATCTTAAGGAATATGCAAAAGAGCATCAAAGTACATCCTTTAACGAAAATCTCTGTATGGTATTTTTATCATATTTTTAAGAAGCAACTAAGAATATAACATTAATATAAAATTCCCAATGCTTTACTTAATCAGCATATTGCTCACACTAATGACATCGAATAAGTTCATAAAGAAGAAGGAACATTAAACATTACAATTCTTTAATTCTAATCTATCACAAATAAGCATTTGGACACAGTCAAAAGAAAGTCTGGACCAAAAGTCAGGCAAAGCTGATGGGCAGGGTCAGAAAAGAGGCAGCAACAAAATGCTCGTACATATAAAAATATAAAGGACAGAAATAAAGGTAAAAAGGAGGGCAGGTCGATGCCGCAAGGCTGCGAAAGAGAGAGAGAGAGAGAGAGAGCGAGTCTCCACATAACTTGGAACAAAGAGAGTCTCTCTCGGCGAACAGCAGAAACAGAGAGAGAGATATAGAAAGAAAGTCAAGAGGGGTGAATGAGCGAAAGAGCGAAGAGAACTTGAACGGGAGAGAGAGAGAGAGAGAGAGAGCACGAAGTCGGAAGAGTGCAAAACTGTGCCGAGAATTTCCCAAGGAGCCTCGGCCTGGGTAGAGGCGAGTCATTAAAACAATTAGAGAAGGTCGCCTCTCCGCCAGCATACGTATATACGTGTGTATGCGTGTATGTGTGGCTGCAGCTTCTTTGCCGGTCTCTCGTCTCGTAGTCGTACTTTTCACTCGCGAAAAGCGGAAGTAAATGCAAGGGCGCGCGCGCGGGACGAGACGGTATGCGTCTTTGTGCGCGTGTGCGCGTGTGTGTGTACGGAAACAGAGCGAACGACAAAGCACGAGAGGCGCGCGCGTCCCGAGAGAGCCAGATGATGTAAGTAGGAACTTGGAGGTTAACCGTTTTGTGTAGTTTTTAAGGATTTGCATGCAGATTTCTTTCCTAGTCCCTGTTACACTCGCAGTAGCGTTCTGTTAATGAAGCTATTATACACTCTCAGACTAGACAGTCTTTAATTCTGTTTACCTTAAAGCAACTCCGCTGAATCTGATTTCGCTCTTTCTTTACTCGCGAGACTCAATTTACTCGTAACCGTTGTTGCGGAAAAAGGTGTAGATAAATATTGCATAGCACTCGTTAAACGTGCGAATCAAAGTAGTATTAGCATATTTAATTCTTCATCTTTCCACTATATAGTCAATCGCAGTCGGGCAATCGATATAAAAATCGAATAAAATATATGATTGGCCGTATTCGAAGAACCGAACCTATTCCAAATTAACAAACCCAGTTCAGTCGAGATAACGATCGAGTAATAAGCGTCGCATAATTCAGTGTCATAATAAACGGCACAGTGCAAGGAGTCCATCTAAGAAGAAAAAAAGAGTTAAAGCTGGGGTATAAAGGAAAGAGGAAGCAGGGCGCGACTATACTGAAAGAAGAAAAAGTTGCAAAGCAAATGATAGAAAGAGCGAATAGGGAGGCGGAGAGGCTTCCCTCCCATGGCGCGGTATAAGGCGCGCCGGGCGAGAAAGGAAGCTTTGAGCTTTCGCAGTGGCGCCCGTGTATATAGTGAAGAAGGGCAGCGATACGTGCCGAAGTCGTAAAGGACGATAGCCAACGCGGGCGCCTCGAAAGAAAAGCTCATTAACGCCACGAAGCACTTCAAGTCGAGCGAAGTAATTGCGGAATCGGCCAAAGAGATTCGATTGGCCGCGGCCGCTTTTCTCTTTTCTCCCCCTCCACCATCTATACACATCTATATATATATATATAATACACCACCACCAAGCATCTCCGCTGCTGCTGCTACTCTTTCGTTATTTCCTTTCAACCTTTCCTCCTTTTTTCAAATTTTCCTTTTCTACCTTGTTCTCGCCTCCTCGTCCCGCGCAGTCTTTCTTTTAGTGCGTAACGAGAAAGAGAAATGAGCACTCGATTCTAAGAGGCTTTTCATTTATCTTCAGGCGCGAGAACCAGAGGTAAGACACACACAATTTCTAGTTCCCATTTTCTCGGCCGGTTGATTCTTCATGAGGGGCAAATGTGTGTGTGTGTGTGTGTGTGTGTGTG
>UELU01139291.1:79868-138272 GCA_900490025.1 Megastigmus dorsalis | reverse complement strand
CTCCACCCCCGCCTCGAGTTTACTTCGCATAAATTTGATCGATGAGATTCGTGGGATACCTTTTTGTATACATATTTTGTATTTGTAAATCGTATTGACGCATGGTAAAATTCTTTGTGCGATAGGGTAAGTATTTATTAGCTCATGATAAGTGATTTGATATAAACGCATACCAATTGCCATTAGATCGTATCAAATTTTTCCGCAATTTCGCAACGCACACGCGACATTCCCGATGTTTTTCGCGATGGTGACGGTTCCCAGAAGCGAGAGAAATCCACTTAAATCAAGTGGAGAATAATCTCGTTTCACGACATAATCGCTTTCCTCTTGAACCTAATATATTGAAGTAAGGTTTCTTCGGCGTTAAACTCGATGCGCGCTATTCGATCAAACTTATAATCTAATGCAATCCCTTGGCATAAATAATCGTAAATTGAACCATCGTTTCGTTTAAATGCATATAATGACTTATTTTGTAAAGTCAGTGGGAATGATAATCTTACGCATCGCATTGAAAGCATCGAGACGAATCTGTATTGTTTTTTCATTTGATAAATACTCGATCAATTTTTGAGAATCGGTACCATTTTCGAGCTGTGCGTGAACAGTCATCGTTTGTTCTCGTAACGGAACAGGATGCGATCTTATGTTTCCGCGTTAATGCTTCAATCTTTTCAATAAACCTGAGATTCCTACAGATATTGAGCAACGTATAATCTTAGTTTAAGACAAAAAACTTTTATCCTGTCGAAATTATGCTCTTTGTATTAATTTCTAAAAATCTTTTTGTTGTTGATATTGGTGTTTTTTTTTGTCTGACTAAAATTTGTATATTATATGAATGAAAGAAATTGGAATAGATCTAGGGTAACTTATAAATCAATTTTTTGAGTTGGGAATTGAAGACATTGACGGAGTTTAATGCAATCTTAGATCTCAGTCTAATTGTTAAAGTGCTTAAACCAGTGCTAATTAATTCTGATAGAAATAAGTCCGTAACTTAAATAGCCCAAATCCATAGCAGACGTCAGCACAAAAGATCGCTATATAAACATTACGTTTTTTAATTTTCGGATAACGACGATAAATTGAATGTATTTTTTTATCCATTCTTGGTTTTACGCACTGAAATTTCTTTCTTAGGTTCCATGTGACTTTGCAAGAAACTATATTAAGAATATGAAAATATACTAACATTTGAATTACTTATATTTTTAAAATTGCATTTTATGCTAATAACTCTAGGAAATATTCCAAAGAATAAAACTTGTCATATCCTAAAAGGCCTCCCTGCAGCACTCATCCAAACTTAACCAGCTCACTCAGAAAAAAAAAAACAAAAATCGCACGCATCCTTTTAAATTCCCCATCTGACCGCGTGTGCAGCTGACGAGTTCCTCGTCCAACCCCTCCGCATTTCCCCGCCGAAAAGCCAATCATCAATTCCTATAAAAAAAAATGAAAAAAGAGAAAAAAAACGAAATATGGTCGTTGAATAGAGACGCGTTTGGTCGTCGAGTCCCCTATCCGGTTACATCAGAGCTGACGGACACAGACTCACACGTACGCGGGTCATTGAGACCGAAATTCCGCGGAAGACGTAAG
This sequence comes from Megastigmus dorsalis, assembly GCA_900490025.1. Lineage (NCBI taxonomy): Eukaryota > Metazoa > Arthropoda > Insecta > Hymenoptera > Megastigmidae > Megastigmus > Megastigmus dorsalis. The sequence goes on along the minus strand of UELU01139291.1, from coordinate 136,664 downwards.
CTTCGATGTGCGTGCATGTGTGTCTGTGTGTGGGTGAGTAAGTCGCGCGCGCGCAGGCGGTAATCGTTTCCCAGTCCTAACCGACGCCGATGCTGTACTGGGTGTTCGAGTAGGAATGAACGGTCGCGTTTGTAGTTTTGTCAGTTTTTGGAGAAAAGGAGCAATTCAATGGGGGAACACTTTAATTTGACTTTCATTCGCTACATTGAGATGTAAACTCAACAAAGATATGCTCTTAGTAAGGTTTTTCATTCATATAGATTTTTAATCACGCATAGAGAAGAGACTGTTTATTGGAAAATATGTATTACCTTATGGCGCAAATAGAATAAATATGAATATAATTTGGATATACGACTAAACTTTTTTGGAACCAGTGTTTAAGCGTGGATCCAACATGATAACATTGACGAGAAGATTGTCATTGAATGAAAATTTGCTTGATACTTTCGTAGTTTGTTAGCGCGTCATTATAGTAAGTTGAAAATTAACAGTATTGAAATATACAGTACATTTGGAGTAATTCCCTCATCATCATTACATATCAACTCACGATTTCCTTATTCTTTATATAAAGATTCAATTTTCGTCTTGGACTTGTTCTCCGACATCATTATAGTTCTACTCGAATGATATGTTTTAAGGATGTTTTGTAATTTTTTTATTGAAATCAGTAACAAGCCGATAAAATCCTTCCAAATATATGATTATAATATATCTAATAATAAATTGTACAAAAGTAATCGTTTATTTCGATACCTCGTTCAAAAAGTGGATATATTTTTCGAAACAAATCTAAAACTACTGCCAATTCATTGACACTTAACTTACCTCTGACTTAATGCTTTGTTCCAATATACATTTATTATATAATTTATAAATAAAGTAAGTAATACAACCTATTTAAAAATATTTAAAAAATTATATAAAAATTAAATTTTTTTTTTAAATTTCTTTATTTAATTTAATTTCTTTTTCATAAAGTAAGACATGTAAGGTAGCAAGTAGTAAACACTAAGTACTCTGATCAGTTCCATAAAATGTAATTTTTTAGTGACTTATTGGTGAAAATATCATTTACATGAAATATTTGAATTTTTATATACGAATCACATATGACTCGTGTAGCCTTGAACGTTTTTCATTAAAGAAGTATTAATTTTTTTTAAAGATTAAACTTAACAATATCTCATTTATTTTATTAAAATAAAAAAAGGATAATAGAAAGATAAAAAAATAATAATAAAGAAATAAGTTATAGTAAATAAATTAGAAAGGGTAAAGGTAACGATAAAGTAACGATAATAACTCTTTTATATTTAAACTTTTTAATACAACACCTCGTTGAATGTATGAAAAAATATCAATATCTTTGACTATAAAAAAATGTATATTTTGAAAGTATTTGAAAATACAAATAAAATGAGACATCAAATATCAAAATCCATTACACCATTCTTTAATTAAAAATATTTTTAAAAATGCTTAAAAATCAAAGAAACTCAAATATCCTCAAAACTTATTTACCATATGCTTAGGATAAATATTCAGGTAAAAACATGCTATTTATATATAAAATTTTGACAAGCTTATAGCAGTAATACTCTTGTTATCGAATGCCGTAGAAAATCTACGTTTTTCGCAATGTCATTATTTTCTCAAAAAATAAAAAATCTTAATGCTTGAAAATTGAACTAATTCATGCTAATAATATTCTTAATGATTTAATAAATTTTCATAATGATTGATAAAGATATTTAAAAGTTATAACCTAAGTTTTTAAAAATGACATTTTTCAAAGTAAAGAACGACGCAAGGTATTCTAAAACCTTAAAGTCAAATTGTAGGTAATTAAACGCTCTTAATATTAAACTTGCAATACGAAAAAAACTAAAAATTGAAAAGTCCTTTTCTTAAATAAAACAGAAAATAATCGATGAATCTTAAAATTTATTTTTCAGCCCCCAAACCACAAAAAAAACGAATAAAATGAATTTTTTAATTTGAAAATCGGTTCATTTGTTCTCAATCTACAGAAGTACACACGCAGATACGAAAAAAATTTCTCTCAAATCTAGTCAATTTTTGTTCCAATCGGAAAAAATGTTTTCTTCATTCATACAAAACTTTCTCTCTGAGGAATAAAAACATTTGATTTCCACGTACACATAGATAAAAAAGAAGAAATAAAGATTTATAATCAAAAAGGCTAACATTCGTTCGCAACACAAAAGGCGGTCAAAGAGTGCAGGGCAAACTTTCCATCCACCCGGTATAAAAGTCAGAAGCGCACTTGTGCGCGCCGAGGGAAAACCCTGAGCGAGATACATATGTAGGAGCAGAAAGAGCGGGTCCACGACAACGACGACGACGGCGGCGGCGGCGCGTGTAAAATAAAAACGCGCCGGCCGCGAGCGAGACACACACTAACGCACGCGCACAGAGAGAGAGAGAGCAACGAATATACGCGTATACGCGGCAGCAGCTTCCCTCCCGCCTTCGCGCAATTACGTCCAATTGAAGCCGATTGAGATCAATTGAGGGGAGCTTAACTCGCTCAATTGGCACGGCGAGCCGCTCCGCCACACTTGTATATCGTATCGCTGTTGCTGCTGCTGTTTCTTCTTGCGCGCACACACACACACACACACACACTCGCGAGGGACTGCGATGCTCCTGCGTTCCAAGTGTGTTATACAGGGGAATTCGGCGCAGTTTTAGTTTCTGTTCGTCTTATAGGTTGTTGCTGTGTCGTTGTTTTCTATTTCGTTTTTGCGGGTGTCGCTCGGATGAGACGCGACAGGATGGGATTCTGATTTGTCAAGCGAATTTTCGTTGACTTTGAATTTGTAGCTGCGAGCGAATTTTTGGTATATAGGTTTGTCGCTCGCTCGGATGATTCGGTGGAAAGGAATTTTCTGTACACACACGTGGATAATGGAATAAACTGTATTGTACTTATGAACTGTACAAGGAGTTTATGTCTGATAAAATGTTGCGGTAAATTTTCTCGCTGAAAATAAAGTATAATACAATGGCTTTGTTGCGAGAGCCTTCGATTCAAAATAGATACTGATGTATAGGTATACGGAATTCGCGCGTAAATAGGTACAGATAAGTAAAGAGTTTCGAGTTTCTGAAAATATCTACATAGCAAATTAAAAAGAGAGAAACATTCTTTTGAATATTCCATTTATCAGACATTTGTCTATCTTATAAGTATAAGTTTACATAAAATGTTGATACTATAAGTGAAAGGGTGTTTTCATGCAAATGGAATATTATACAGTATTTTGTAAATAAATATTTGAAATTTTATTTGGACAAAATTTTTTTTTTAATATCACACATGCTTTTAGAAAATAACTTATAGATATTGCAAATTATAAAATTCATATTTTGACATTGATCTCATGACACAGGCGGCATATCATAGTCAAAGTTTCGCTCATATAAAACTGTACAAATTTGTATACATATATTAGGGTGTCCCTTATTTTCCAACTTCCAGAAATCGATCATGCCGCCCCCTAGATCGATTTCTTTTGATGAAAAAACATGTTTGAAATTTCGAATGACCCTAAATTCAAAGTTTAACCCGTGCTTATAGACACGACCTTTGCGAAATAAGGGACATCCTAATATATATATATTCCTGCACTGTTTAATGTTTATGTTCGTGGATTGTACTAATTGTTATAAAGCTATATAGTTTTCATCATACTCGAACTCGAAATGTCTGACACGTTTCTCTCAGATTTATTCACCAAGTAATGCACGTGCACAATATAAAGTTTATAATAACAAGTAGATATAAAAATATATTTACTGTATACTTACTTTGTACTTACTTTCTTCTGTTTATCGCTTGCAAAAAAAACGCGGATACTAATTGTACAAATTTGATATCTTTCCTCGCTTATATAATTTAGTGGTACTATTTAGTAGTGCAAATTAGACGGTCCACAATCTTTCAGTAATTTTGATATGAAAAAAAGGAGAACAGAAAATTATGTATTTGTATAAACTAGGCTTTTATTCTTTTTTTACAATCACAGAAATTGGAAAACTTATCAGCCGTTTTATCGAACAAATCATTATGCTGATAATTAAAATGTTATGAATTTTAAGTAAATATCACATACCTAGTTTATTTTTTTGTTGAATGATCCACATTCCTTGAAATATATTATTTAGATTCGGTACAATTCAAATATATTAACATACTGTCGGTACATACTTTTATCAAATTAATTTTTACAAATTGGAAATTTTTCATCGCTAATCATTCTTGAGTTGTAACAATTTAACCCTTTCAAACCCGAATCTTTTTCCGTAGAGGAAAGTTCTAGATTAATTTATGGTCATTGATAAATCAAGTTTTGTATAATAAAAAATGATAGATGATCACTTTTTTTTTAATTTTTTGCTTTTTTTTGCTAATTTTGAAACTTTAATTGAGTATACATAGCTCTGTAATGATGTGTACAATAGTCAAATTTAATCCATATGCTTGTAATTATTAGTAAAATTTATGTTTATTTCACGATAATTCTACAAAGACGAAAATTGTATCAGTTCATTCCAATAGACACCAATTGTATGAAAGGCTTAAGAGGATACGTTACATTATAAGTACGAAGTTTGTTAAAAATCATTAATAATTATATATTTTATGCAAAATAAAGTGCTTATACCTGGAGTTGTAAAATTTAAAAAACAAAACAGTTCTTTCTTATTAAACTATACATACATATACGTTAATTCTATTACTCTGTCAATTTAAACCTATAGTTTTCACCAGAATGCAACAATTAGAGTCTTCCATAACATAAATTAAAAAAAAACTCTAATTTGTTTTTACATCCCCTGCACCACACCATCTTCGCACCCATCCCGCATTATACCTTAAACATTTTTCCTTCCTGCGAATAGAAAAGAATAGAAAAAAATGGAATCGAAGACCGTTCGCGATAAGTCGTGGTATCGCGCGTGGAAAAAAAAAGGAAAAAGAAAAACTGACGCGAAGGAAGTCTCGAAGTCGATGGCGGCGCGGTCCGACACGCCATTGGACGAGGTTACAGGGGGTGGAGTCGGCCGCTTAATTGGATCGTGTCTCTCTTCTCCCACTCTGTGCAGCGAACTCGCTCATGCGACGTATATATATATGCAGAGGAAAGCGCGTGGGCCGCTAACGCGACGGGACCAACACGTGCGGCTACGATCTTACGTATATACTTATATGCGTACAGCCAACTTGTCGTCGTTCCCTGAAAAGCTGGCTGTTTGGCTGATAAAGGAGGAGTTGCGGTGTGGCGATTTCAATTTGTCAGACTGCGTAATCATAGATCGAGCGAAAAATTCTCGATTTCGCTCCTGTGAAATAACGATATATTATTAGAAAAGGGGAAAAATCAATGATGCCACGAGATGCTCTTCCCTTTATTTACTTTACACAAATGGAAAATATCGATACATTTACATCGTACAGGTATAGAACGAACTGTTCTAATAGTAACGCGACAGCACCAATGTCCACGTAAGATTCATATAAACAAATACAATAAACTTACACCTCGGACGCGCACCGGATCGGTCCCAAATCCGAACCAATCGCAATTCTATATATCACTGACAGCTCGTCAATCGCATGCAGTTGCACGATCGATTCGCGACACTCGACAAAACGGAACAAAACTAAAAAAGAAACAAAACAGAACGGCGCAATAAAAACACAAGGGGGATGAAGTTTCGATGCAGGAGCCGCGCCGATAACTGCAGCTCTACCATCGGCGGACCTTCGCTTATATCTCTGACGCTCTCGTCGTCGCAGTCTCTTGCACTCTGTATAACTCTCTCTCTCTCTCTCTCTCTCTCTCTCTCTATCTATCTCTCTCACTCGGTCACTCTTCTTTCTCTGTCGGTCGAGCTAATAACCAAGCCCAGTAATGTGATATGATTAGTTCAGTTGAGGCTCGAGGCTTAGTTCGTGTATTCGTTCAATTTAGCCGCGGTTCGCCCCGGCGAAATCACTACGAGTTAAGAGCCATTTGTCGCGGCTGCTGCAGACGTGCACTGATGTACGCGCTCGTCACGAGCGATCGCCTATATGGAGTTTTAGGGATTTTGTGAGCGGCCACCAGAAATTTGTTGCGGATTTGACCTGTGATGGAGACTGGACTTTAATTAGTAATTGGTTCGATCGAAATTAACGGAGCTGTAACCTTTTTGTTTCCGAAACATTATTCAACGCAATCCAATTGTAATTATAAGCATTAGGTTGAATCGATATGTTACTAATCGATTAATATAATTATAAGCGAGTCTGCTTAATCAAGTCTGACCTTGGATCAATTCGTTCCACTTTGAATCGCGATGTTTCCTTCAAAAAGTATATAAATCACAGAATGAAACACACATCTAATCATAAAATTACGATGTATATATGAAGCATCGATTCCTCGCTCTCTCAATCCATCTATACATAATGTAACAACAGCGCATACACCTCCACAAGAGCCACGTGTCCAGCATCAATCGAAAAACACACACAAAAGTCTCGCAAGTCCCAAAGTCTTTTGTACACCTAAGTATACGCGGCACTTTTCACATGCTGGTGCCTCTGAGAATCCAAGAGCTTCGTATACACACATATATATACGAGAGAGTCGCAAGTCGCGACGAGGGAGGCGCGCGTGTGAACCGCTTTTCCCGGGCCCACATGAGGGTGGCTCATTGTTGGGTCGTCGTGGGAGACGTCGCGCGCGTTATTGTAGCTACCGGATTGATCGACTACGAGTTTTATATAGATTATCTTTATTTTCTTTTTTTTTTTGTCGAGGATCCGGTCATTGGGTGCTTGGAGGGTTTACGTGATTTTCGGACGTTTTCAGAGATATTTCGTGCAGTGCTTGTTTTATATGCTTTGCAACCTGTTTGACGCGTACGAGGGATTCACTAAATAGAAGTTATAGGTTTCTTAGATCTAATACACTATAGTTAAAAAAAAGCGATTCTATATATATAGGATGTGAACCTCATTGATGAAATGATAGGAATAAATACTCGAGCAGCGTATCCCAAAACAAATCTACCCGACAATTGAAAATCAGTACCAACGAGGCCTCGAAAAACCAAGTGCTGCACGATCCATACGTGTGCGAGGATAACGGTACACGCAAGAACCTCTCGCCAACCAAACAAATTCGAATTGAATATGTGTATTCCCCGTCAGCTGCAATCATTGACTCTAATCAACGTCTATTCGTCCACACGAAGTACGCCTGCACTTGGGTTGTTGTTTCTTCGTTAAATAGTATATGGGGTGTGAGTGCATCTATCGGTGCAGTGTCATTCGATACCGATCTCCGATATCTCGTGCAAAGAATGACCTTATATTATTATTTGGTACAAGTCATCTTAATGACCAATTGCCGAAATCATCCAGATCCAGACGAAGACGAACAATCGATTGTCCCCTGTATACAAACTCGCAGCCTACGCTATCCATGAGATCGGAATCGCTGGTCAACGGAGGGTCAATCAAGTCGCGTCGCATGCAGACACATCCGCTTCGTACCAACGCCAAACTTGTAAGACTCATCAATCGCATTGTTGCACCTAATCAAGACTCCTTCGCGGTAAATACACCAGTAACAAAAAAAAAACACAGAGAAGCGAGATAGATAGAGAGAGAGAGAGAGAGAGAGGAAGAATATACGCGCAGATGAGAGGCGCGCTATACTAATTAACGCGGCGGTCTGATGCTCTCGGTCCGCGGCTCGCGCTCTCTTGCCTCGCGGACACTATACGCACGATGAAATTAGCCGTTAATACGCGCGTGTACACACGCATAGAATGGGGGTAGTTTGATTGGGCCAATTCGAGGCAATTCCTGGCGATTGCTGGTTTCATTGAGCCCGCGCTCAAGAGCTTATAACGTCGGCTCAGTGTTATACCGCCGGCCAGACGTAGTGGACAGAGGAGTGACGAGTTGTTGTGTGTGTGTTTTCTGACGATCTACGATAAACGGGAGGACCGTCTCTACCTTTTTCTCCCCGTCTCGTTTTTTTTTTCCCCGCGAAAACGCAGACGTTGGAGGTTATGGGGTACCTTTTCGGTGGGAAAATCGGTTCGGCGTCCGTGTGTCATGTGTGACGCGTAAGTGTGTATGCGAGGGAGCGCAGGCGCGCGAGATCGTGAGTCGTGTACGCGAGATGAGAGAAGAGTGCGTAAAATGGCGGATACTACCGCGCTGGACGAGGGGGGGGAAGGGGCAAGATGTGCGCTTCAGACGGTTCCGGGGTTTTGTTTTGGTGAAGTTTGGGATAATACAGAGTTGATTTCTGTGACGCAGTGAACTGGTGAATCGTTCGAGTGAAGTGGGAAAGGATGTAAATTTATGATAATGCTTTGTGGTGAAAAACCACTGACGCAAAAGATCCAATAAGCTTCGAGAAAATCATTCGGTCATTTACAAAGTCCTGCAATTTGCATAGATCGTATGAATTTTGTGCAGAGTGTAAGTATGCAATTTGAAAGTCTTCTAAGCAGAAAATATGGAAATATTTGAAATTCTATACATTACGTTCGTCTTTTGGAACTTTATTATATCATTCAAATTGAGAAAATTATACCGGCCATAAATCGCGTGTTTCAGAAACAAAAAATCTCATTTTCATTTTCCCATAAGCATATTCATGATTTTGAGTAGATGGTTACAGAATGAAGATATTTCACGTAATATCAGACTTATAGAGTAAACGGTAATTTTTCCAAACATGGTCACAATCTTCACGCTTCCAAATTAAAGCTTTGATAATTTTTTAATATGAAGGAATGCAAATTTTTGTTTTTTATCCAGTGATAAAAAAAGATTACAAATTTAAAACAAGTGGCTTGTGTTTGGAAGGCTGTTTCCTATCATTGGATCTTTTGCGTTCGTGTGTATTCCAATAAATTAAAATTCGTATTAGATGCTTGGTATTTATATTACCGACAAATTAGCGGTCATTTGAAAATGTCAAGAACGTTGAATATGACATTATAAGGAATAAAGCGCTGAATATGCATGCATGAAAGCCTAGAAACGTGGAAAAGAGCGATGCAAAAAGTGCGCATGTATAATATAAAATTAGTTTAATAGCGTGTGAATGGAAATAGAATGTTAAAGCCAATTTCAAAGAAGACGTAAAACTATGAGGAATGTGGTACATAAAATCTGCACTTGCAATAAAAATGTAAAAAACGAACAACATTTGCGTTATACAAATGCGAATCGATCGACTTTTATAGAGTTTGAAGTAATGCGAAATATTGTTTTATTATAAAGCAATATTACATTCAATGTTTGTAAAAAATTCAAAGTAGAACTCCTCTTGTCAAATCTTTGTGTTTATAAGAATTTTTATGTACACTTGTCATTCATTTATTTTTCTTCAATAAAGACAAAAAATTATCTCCAAATAAAATATTGCTGTTTGATTTATCGTCTATGTAATCATCCATTTGTATTGAAAATTCCTTCGAACTAATTCGAGACTGGTAAAGTTCAAGAAAACTAACCGTAGAGTAAGTTTTTACAAGAATGAAGAGAGTGTAAAAGACTGCTAGAAAAAATCATTCTTATTTCTTGCTAATTGATATCAATAGCTTGAAAACCGTTTCCAATGCGCATTTGCTGATCATGAATGCATTATAATACCTAGAGCACATATTTTATCCTTGTCTTAACCTTTTATACAGAAATAAGAACATACTTTTTCGTAAAAAAATGGCGAATATATGTAAATAGTGCATTTTCCATAAATACAAAAAGAAAATGATTTTTTTTTATAATTATGAGTCAGGAATGGATTGCCGCACATGTCTTCCTAATCCTCGCCATTACTACTTATTTAATATTTATGCAATTATTGGTGATTTAATATTATAACTTTGTCTTCGACGATTTTATACATGCAAATGTACAAAGTCTACAAGTATGGCACATTTTTGTTTCTTCATTACAAAATATAGAGTTTTAAATATTTTTAATAATCAAAATTCCTGAAAGTTATTTGAAAATAACCGCTGCTTCAAAACAACTAATAAATATAAAGAATATTTATTCAATAGCAGATTATTCAATGAGCAATCAAACACTGTATAATAGTATCCTTGAATCTTGACCCCTATAACCTTGCTTCACATTTCTTCAAGTATTCGATCATCTTTTGTAAAATTTAACATATTCTAAAGTTATAATCATTCGGTATTTAATTCAAATTAATATACTTTAATAAAATAAAATTACATTTACCACATTCAACCTTGATTTTTCCAAACAATCAGATAGTTAAGAAGAATCTATTCGTTGCCAATTTCGATTAAAAGTTGAAACTGTTCTAGATGTAACTGTTGATCGCTAGGATGGATCCTACTTGTATCGTACATATTTTCTTCGACACTTCGAAGATGTTCCAAAATCATTATCGCGACCGCAGAAAATTGTTTAAAACCCATAGTTCGAAACTCCCTCCAAATTTCCGAAAGCAACAAAAAAAAAAGAACAACCAACCCAATGGTACTTTCCAAAAAAGAAAAAAAAGAGAGAGAGAGTGAGTTAAGTACAAGTTTTTCCTCGCGGCGTACACTGCCGCACGCATCATCTCGCGTGTCGTTGATTCGTCGTCCCGCTTGTAGATCCAACCCAGTCATCGTCCCCTCAGCTATCGCCTCCAATAGGCCGATCCAACTCGCTCGAGGCCCGCATGGCTGGCACCCAACCATCGCATCCCGATTGGCTGGAAACTCCTCTCCTTCGGTGCTCGGTGGGCTGGTGCCTATACCCCAACGGCGCCTCTCTCTCTCTCTCTCTCGCTCTATCGTCCACACGAATTATATAAACCTATACATGGGGACACGGCGAGAGAGAGAGAGAGAGAGAGAGAGAGAGAGTAATACGGGGTGATCTCGCGAAGCTATTCCTCGCTCAGCTCACAGTCGCGGCGCGAGCCTCGGCCCAACTGCACTTATTATCTACCTCGTGTGGTTCGTCCGACACTTGAAGTTCGTTAAAGGAAATAAAAAAAGAGACACACGCACACAAGCGCGCGCGCGCGGACGCACACACAACACCAGCCCTCTCCTGCACAGGCGCTCTCTCTCTCTCTCTCTCTCTCTGCTAATCAGCGTTAATTCGCGCGGAAACACCCATTCTAGCCCACTCTTCCTATATATACATGGTGGTACCGCGTTGATAGCAATTGATAGCAATTGGCGCAGATTCTACACACGTGTGCGGGGCTTCATCATCGCCGACCTCGTCCTCCTCGTCGTCGTCCTCGTCGTCGACGTCTTTGTGCCTGTGTGCGTGTGCGCGTGTGCTGTTTTCATTTTTTTTCTCCTCGACAGCGTGTGTTCACCTTTGCGAAAAGGTGAGCTAAGAGATAAGTGCGGCAAGATTGAGGTGATCTACAGTATGGACGGTGGTCCGTTCGACGACCCGATATTCTCGGACTTTGGGGCACGAGGTGGTACCGGCGTACACAGCATACAGGTGATGCTCGGCCTACACGGCAATCATCATGGTGGTGAACTCATGCCACCGGGCAGTGGACACCTACACAAACTCGGTAATTATCCTACTTGTATATACTGTAATAGCGTTTGGAGTTAGATATATAGGTGTAAGTGTCTGTGTGTCTGTGTGTTTGTGTGTGTTTGGGGAATCGAGTGGGAAGGTTGAGTGTATGTACCGAGCTGGAACGTTGTCGCGAGGGGTGGGACTTTTTTTATTCATCCCGATTGGTATATTTGAGTTAAACGTGTTCTTTCTTTAATGATGGTGCATAGTTTTATTGTAAAATGGCACTTTATTAAAATCGATTTATTACCGTTGCAGAAGCGCGAGTCGGGTGATTTTTAATGCACTGCAGTCGATACAATAATATCATTGGTCAAAACTTCAAATGTACCATCTTGAATAAAAATGTGTCGTTCCTTCGATATCGGACAATCGTTTTGAACAATGAATCTACCAGAAAATTAGTTTCTTATCAGGATATATGACATTGAGTGTGAACTTTAAATTTTGGTTTTAACTATACCATTCGCACATTTATCGAGAACAAAAGTGCAAGATCACCATTAATTATGGCTTCGCTTTGGTGATCTATATATATCCAGGAACATAGTTCATTACCAACAATGTTTAATCATTCAGAATAAGGATTGATGCTGATACACCAACAAAATTGAATTATTTGAATAAATATTATTTGACGCAACGGCTTGAAGAAGTGATTAATCCAAGCTAAAAAAGAATTTAAAGCTCAAATTCCACATGTAGCATAAGTTGATTAAAGACTGTTGACAACAATCGCGAATCCACTACCGATAATTCCTACCAACTGGTCTCGCCTCGATAACAGCTACAAGCAAGGAAATACAATCTGTCGACAGACTCATCGGGTGGTTCTCCACCGCACCACCAGCCGTCGCACCATCACTTGCAACAACAGCAGCAGCAGCAGCAGCAGCAACATCACCATCAGCAGCAGCAGCAGCAGCAGCAACAGCAAAAGGACCTGAAGGAACTGGAATTGGCCGGAATGTACGCACCGATGGCGCAGACGCAGGACGTCACGACGTCGACCTCGAGCGCACCCTCGGCTGGCACCAACTCCATGCAACAGCAGCAGCAGGCACTGCAGATCGGCAACTCGATGAAACGCAAACAGGACGATCCGCTTGGTCAACTTGCTCCTGGTATGTTTTTCTTTTCACTTTTCTTATACTTAATCGAGCATACGATTGAGTGAGGGATTTCGCGCGCGACTCTTTATTAACTGCACGGATTTGATATTTCGGTGCAATAGTTTTAAAAATACATTGTTTAACCGATTTACTGCTTATTTTTGTTCGAAACGTTAAAAAATCCTGTCGTACTATTCTGCATTTTCAATACAAGAATTTAGCTTTGATATTTAGTTTGTTTAGTTTTTAATTTTAATTCTAACCAATGCGCACAATTGGATGCACGTAATTACTTTTAGTCATTGCTATTTGAAGAATTAAATATAAATTATAAAAGTACTTCGAAGCAAAATCATTTTTTACATTTAAAATAAAGATACGCTACAGTATTTTTATGGAAACAAAAATCCATTGTTCCTAAAAACTGCCAAAGAATAGTGAAAAACATTTTTTTTTAAATATTCCAACATAAACGAAGTCAAAGTCAGATTAGAACGTACGATACGCTAACGACTAACACATAATGCACCGATGATTTCTTAAGATCAAATTGTTGTTCTTTAGTGAGTAACGAAGCACAGCCTGCCAAGAAGGACTCGAAGAAAAAGACTGAGAACAACGGCATCAAGAAGAAGAAGACAAGGTACGTCAACTTATAACTTTTTGCAAACCCCTTTCAGTTATACTCGCGAAACAGTTTACGACTATTATAAAGTTAACAAATTATACGACGCGAACTAAACCAACTAACCTTTCGCATCATTCTTAAAAAGATCATATATTTAAAATAAAAAGCATTTTCAATTAAAAATCGGCGATGATACAAAAAATATCCGACGATTATCTTGGAACAAAATCGATCCTCATCGCCCGGCAAAGCAAACTCGAAAAATACTCAACGACCGTATAAACAGCATCAGGGGAGCATATAAATCCTCGATAAGTCAGGAAAACCAATTAATCGATCCGACAGCCTCGGAATCCAACGCTGCAGGGCATGGAATCGCGACGACGAAACGCACCGCTCCAAATAGCCATGGGGGTCATTCCCGTATGCTTTTTTTTTTGTTCTCGCGACGACATCTGGACATGACACAGACTGGCGCGATCGAGACGCTCAATTAGGGCCTCGTTTAAGAGAGCAACGAGCGATCGGCCACGGATAAGGGTTTGTTTTGTACGTATCCGTTGCGGCACGTGGCTACGTTGGGGTGTGCAGCAGGGGAGGCTATCGACGCGACGGCATATGCGTTTCGTGGGGGCGATGAGGGTCGAGGCGCGTGCGCCGCAAAGGAATTTCTTGCTCCGTGCGGCTTTCGAATTAAGCTCGAACAGTTTAATCGTATGGTGCGTCAGTTGTTTGTGTGTATAATACATATATCTATTCAATACAGAGTTGGCGAAAAAGTTGGTGCATATATATCTGCAGTTATGACGCAGTTGTAATTAAACACCATGTCGAAAGTCTCACTTGTGACGTATCCTATATATAAGGTACATGTATATGTATGATGAAGGAGGTAAACGTTCGATTTCAGAACGACCTTCACGGCCTACCAGCTGGAAGAGCTCGAGCGCGCGTTCGAGCGGGCTCCCTACCCGGATGTGTTCGCGCGCGAGGAGCTGGCCTTGAAACTCGCCCTCTCGGAGTCGCGGGTGCAGGTCTGGTTCCAGAATCGCCGGGCCAAGTGGCGCAAGCGCGAGCCACCGCGCAAGACCGCTGGATACATGGCCACTGGCTCCGCCAGTCCTGGACTCACTGGTCGGTATATACTCACATCTCTCTGTATTATTCAACTTGTTAGAGTCGCGAATCAAATTCACGCAACAACTTCATGATAACAGTTTATTATCAATTGCTCATAGTAAAGTTTTTGTTCAGTCATTTTTTTTTTTGCTGATTTTCACAAGTCACTGTTTCAAAAGCGACATTCGAACCAAAGTTCGATCCATATATAACCGTTTTTTTGTTTTATATATATAGTTATTGTATATTGAGACTTTAGTACGTTGACGGCTTAAAAAAACCCAATCCTAAATAATCAGGTATCTTCCCAGGGTCATTCAACACGCTGAACAGCACTCTGAATCCGTTCGCTACGTCGACGACGGCGAGCGCACCGCCCGACGCCTGGGCCTACTCGCCCGCCTACGACCTCGCGCCCCACCTCAACCTGCTCAGTCCCTCGAATTCGGCCTACTCGAGCTCGTTCGCCGGGCCCGGTAACAACGGCTCGAGCGCCGCCGCCGCGGCCGCCTACTCCTACGCCACGATGCTGCCCCAGCACGACGCCGCTCTATTCGCCGCGCCCACCGGCAACCCCATGAGGGTCCACCAGGACTACATGAACGCCAGCAACAGTCCGCCGCCCTCCCTCGCCAGGGCCGACTATCAGACGATGGTCGCCACCCACTCGCCGCCCACTCACATGCCCCCAGAGGACGAGCACCACACGGTAAGACCCTACGCCTTTATATACATAACGGTCCCGGCTACTTTCTTCATCTCGAATAATATATACCGATTGATCGGCAAACGAGACTTCGTAAATTGCCGGCCATTGTTATGACAAACGATTTTACTTGGAATTTTCTATACAGCTGGGGTTTTCATGCTCGCTGATTACGAATACGCGTTCGATTTACAAGGATGACTTGGTTTAAAGTTTGTTCCAAAAAGTGTACCCCAAGTTAACCCCACATGACTATTTTCTTGACATCATTTACTAAAAAGCAGACGATATTGATATTTCTTGGTTGCTTCGAACAGGGGAAGCTGGACTACGTGGGCACACTGAGTCCATCGGACAAGTATGGCCAGCACGACGCGAGCGAGTATTCGCAACAGCAGCAGCAGCAGCAGCAGCAGCAGCAGCAGCAACAGGCCCAGCAACAGCAGCAGGATCACAAGAACGATTACGGGATGCACTCGCCGACGAGCGCGAGGCAGTCGATCAAGGAGCAGACGCTGGTCAAGAGTGAGCCCGGCAGCCAGCAGAATTACGTCCAGCTGCCTCCTTTTCTGAACTGACACGAACCCTCGGGTTCGGACTATCTAGATTTTATAGCTGAGCCGATTGCGGCCGCCAATTCATCCTCGTCGTGCTGTTACGGCCTACTTCGCGCTCCGTACTGCTGATCCGCGCGAGGCAGAAACGCATTCTATACCGATGCTCGACTTCGCGACGCTCCTTTCATTATGTTGCACACCTATAATTACCTAATCCAACATTCTTCCTTTTTCCCTTCTAATTATCTGCTTTTGTTGCGCGCGGATTGCGTTTGGATCTGATGCGCCTGGGGATTGTTTTTACCGACTGAGCCTTGTTTTTCTTTGGTACTCATCGATCATTGTTGAAGTTGACGGAAATTTGGTTTTTATTTAATTTTTTTTTTTCTCTTTTTGAGATCGCTTGAATGATTGTTGAAAGATTAATCGAGTGCTGAGTGTATACGAAAAAGACAGTGGTCGTCAAGTTTTTGTGGAACGATTCATTATGCAAAAGTAATGGTGTATGACTGCGCACGAGAACGAACAAGTGGTACAATCATTGTTCCTAGCGTAAGTTGCGAATAATTGGTGTGTGCGCAGTACTGCTCAGTCGGTAACGTTATCTTTATTCATCCGATACATTTCAAATAAGCTACGCGAACGATTTATACGCGTATGCATTTGAATTTTCATTGGAAAAATAACAAGTATAGTTAATAGTGATAGTTAAGGTTTTTGTGGCATTAAAACAAAATTTGTTAAAGTTCTTAATGAAGAGTATGAAACTTTTATAAGAATTAGATATAAAAATCAAAGAAATACGCATTTTCTTGGCTCATTGTTAATGTGGCCACTGATTTAGCGATCAACTTTGAACAATTGTTTGGTGTTTTCGGTGCTGAATTTTCTAAAAAATTAGAAAAAAAAAAATACATGCACTACTTTATTTGATTGACCAGATTAACAAAGACTTATTAGCTTGAATTCGTGGTCTTCAGTGATTACTCTTGAAAAAGTTGTATTTATCTATTAATATTATTATGAATCCAAAGTTTTTCTACAATGATTTACGTCATCGAGTACTAAGAAGCATACACGCATAGCTTCTGTACTTTTGGCGAATAGTGTTTTTAGTGTTTATATACGTTATTAAAATATAAATATATATTAAATAAGCGTTTAGAGATTTAGTGCCTTGTAATAGTGAATCCGAGTATAAGATACTATCTTAAGGATCATTCATTTGCATCTAGTGCCTTTTATGCTGTTTTATTTTGTGTACTTTATATTCATTAGTGCACAAATTAATTGTGCCTTAAGATTACGATTGTACACATCACCTTAGGTTACTATTTCTGTCTTTTTGTTGCCTTCGCAATCCTAGTATGTCAGGATTTCAATAAAAACTTATGAAAACTATTTTGTTATTAAATGCTTCATTAGAATTTTCCATTGACAAAATTTGAAGAATGCAAATAAAATAAAACTAATATTATAATAGTATAAACTCTTTTTAATAAAAATCTTTAGTTATCTTGTATATAAAATATAATTAATTACTGCAAGCTACTATTTTTTTTCTTTTCATTGACATTTTCATTTGAGCTTTCAATATATTTATCATTGTTCAAAACACCTTCTCCTGTAAAATTACATTTTTCTTCCACTTTATATACACTTAATGGTAATAGCTGATCAGTTGTAAATTGACTGTACTCTGGATCTTTCAATAACATTTGTCGAGTTTCTTCAAGATCTGATCTAAACATATTAATGAGAATGTAATTTTAATAAGATCATGCACTTAATTTTATACTTTAAAAAGTAAACGTTTTTTTATAATTATTATCCAATTTTATAATATTCTAGTTTTATAAAAAGTATATGAAAGTTCAATTTTTTTAAAAATTTTTAAATAAAATATTTACAAATTATTTAATAAACTTTTTATGCAAATAATTTCATAGAATTGGATAATAACGATTTAAAATAATGGTACTTAATTGTTTATTATTTTATATTAGTTTTAAAAAGATCTTTAAATTCGAAAAAATTTTGATAGTATAAAATAATGAATAAAGAATTTGAGAATCTTTGAAAATTTATAAATTTGTAGGTGTTGGTCAGCTTACTTATAATAAAGAATTGCATAAATATGCTTATTGATAATCTTGGTGGGATAGTTTTCTTTTAGATACTTAAGTGTTTCATACATTTGCACTAGTGGAACATACGAATGATATGGATGCCTCTTAACTCCTTTGAGTAATGCTTCACTATTACGTCCAAATTGACTTGCAAAGAAACTTTTTATGTTCGTTTTATTCACTTTCTTGATACTGACTAATCTAAAAAAAAAAATTATGTTTTAATATACCAAAATTATTTAAAATCTATTTTGATAAATTTTAGATACGCAACTGTTCTAAATAGTTATTAAAAGTTGTAAGTGTATATATGTTAGCAAATTTAAAATTTTTCTGTTCTAGGTAACGTATTCTTGGAAGAACTATGTGGTAATCTCGAACCAATTTTAAAAATCTGGGATGTTTTTGATAGACTAGAGTCAATGGATTTTTTAAGAGTTGTTCTAGCCTATTCTTGAATTCAGTAGGTCCCAAGCTAAAAAGTTGTCTATTTTCCAGCATTTCTGGTGGTAGTCCATAATGTTTCAAATGTGCCATGAAAGTTTCAAGATCATAGAGATCATATTCAAGAAGTCTTGGATATTTTAAAAGAAGATTAAAGGAAACATCACTCATTTCATCTTTAAGTTTATTAAAAATCATTTCCGCATACTCAGGATGATGTCCAATCAACCATTTATTTTGGACTATCTAAAAATATTCAGAAAAAAAAATAGATTCGTTTAGTAGTTCAAAAAATATATATAATAATTAAAATTTTATTAGCATAGAATAGTAATTTATAATAAAATTAGATAAATTAAATTAATGAACATCTTACTTTGTCATTACTAAAGTTCAAATCATTCTTCAGAAATTTCATAAGTCTTTCAACTAATCTGAAACTATTATAAAGAGGTTTGGATCTTTTGTGTAAATTCTTTACTTGATCATCAGTTAAATTAAGTTCATTACTTAAATAATACACTGCACACTCATTAAAATATGTTTTCATTGGTATAGTTTCAGATAGATGATTCATTCCTTTGCAATCAATATTTGGATTTTCTACAGAAGAAAGCAGTTGCTCAGCTAAATTGACATGATCTGGGATTGAATAATGTGCTTTAAACAGAAAAACTGGGAGGTGTATTGCTTTCTTTAATCTGTAACAATAAAAAATTTTATCATTCATATTATATGTTTTTACTAATAATCGTATAAAAATATTGAAAAGAAAATGAAAGTTATATTATTTGATAAAATGGTTAAATTTAAGAGTAGTAAATCCAAAAACATTTTAATATTCCAAATGTGAATGTTTTTATCATATTTATATTTTCTTTATTATCCCCAGAAATGATTAATTTTTTAAATATTTCTTTTCATTATTAATCTAGAAAGTTTTAAAATACAAACTGAAGTGTTCGACAATATTAAAAAGTATGAGCATAAATATCCTATGTACTTTATGAGGAGAGTAGGTGTTATATTAGGAACTTGTAAATCACGTAAAAACATTATCTTCTTCTCAACATTCCACGATGTCTCTCTGAAGATGCCCATGTTCTTATGAGTAGTTCGAGTATTAAACAAATTGATGTTGTATTTCTAAAAAATGTATTTCTATAAATTGTGTGATAGTGTAACAAATTTTAAGTACAGCATGAATTATAAAAATTTACTTGTAAAACTAATTTAACATGTTCGATCTGATTAACCCTTGGTAAAATAGTTCTCTTTTTGCTACTTAGGTTTTTACTACCAGTTCTTTGTTTATTTGGGGAATACTGTTTATCTTCTTCCAGATTCGCCATTAAAACACTAAAATTTCTTAAGCTCCGAGTAAATGTTTGTGTAATGTCGACTGCGCATAAAGCGCATCTATTTCGAGCTATTAATTTAAACATTTTACACGTGTTTTATAAGTAGACGCAATATACATTATCACAATTTGTTTCTTTTTGCTATAAACTATTACTGTACTGTTAGTAATTTCATATGGCAAAAAATAAAACGATACCGGCTTAAAAATTTACAAAATATTTGTTTTATTGAATTTGATTTTATATAACTTTTATCAAAATTGTACGTGTTATCGTACACAACGGGCTTTGTACATTATTCATCCTGGGTAGGTTAGGTTTTCATATAAGAGTATACAATAATAAGAGAAGCGACATATAAACCCCGGATAATGTATTTTACTTGTTGCAATGTTGTCACATTATCAACAATGTTATTACATTGTTTAATATTGTTTTTGCATAGTTTGTTTCATTTGGCTGCAAAAATTAATACTCAGCTAATGTCTTCAACGATGAATAAGTTTTATGTACTGAAAAAATAGGACTAAATTAATGCTAAGTTTTAATTATACACTTAAATTAAAAAAAAAATTTAATAAGTAAATTACGTAAAAATATTAAAGGCCATAAAGGCAACAATCGAATGCTATGAATATACCTATACCTATATACTAACAAAATCTTACTGTTTTCGAATTTCCCGGCTGAATATATATTTTGGCAACGCCGCACAGCTCCAATATTTTTTCGTTTGTGGAGCTTCCGTTTGATGTTTTGACAACGGTGTTTTGTACTAGACTATATCACAGCGGACAACTTTCGCCGTCGTCGTTTCCCGGAATGTTTTTAATAATTTTTGTCATTTTGTTCTCTTCGACATATCATTATTTGTTCTCCCTCATTTGTTCGCGACGATGAACCTTTAATACAAATATGGCGCAGTCAATCTTCGATGCTTTGTCAGGTAAAGTGTGTTGTTATTGTTGTCGTTTGGGGTTAATTCCTCGCAATACGAATTGTTGCTCAATTGCAGATATTTCTTGAGTCAAAGTTTACTTTTTAACGCGAACTCTTATTATTACGATTCTAGACAATTTTATATGCCGTTTTTAAGTCAAACTTTATATTGTACTTCTGAAATGGTTTTTGCTTTATTGGAGTCTAAGATTCACTATCATGATATAAACATTGTGATATTGGTGCATAATAATTGAAATATTAACTTGTCAAGGGATTTATGAATGCCACTTCAAATGTATCACTTTTATCCTGTTATTTAAATATAAAGTAAACAAAGTTATTATATATACTATTGTTTTTAGGTGTATCTTTAGATGGCTCAACAGTTCAATCTCTGCTGGAGTCTCAAACTCTAATAAGTGAAGTTGAGCAGTCAGGTATATACTTTAAACATCACATTTTAGTTTGCTCATCAATTCCAGTAACTTTTTCCTTTTAAATTATTAATTCAAAGATTTTACGCATACAGCAATAGATCAAGATGAAGAAGATATTTTTCAGTGTGGCAAATGCAAGAGTCAGTTTACATCTCTGCATTTATTCGTACTTCATAAACGGGAGCACACAAAGATTCAAGAACAAACAGTGGACTTAAGTCAGTATTTAGTGAACAACGATAGTCATGTCGTTCAGACTGATGATAATTGCCAAGATGGTACACAGTACAATCCCGAGGATGATTTTAATCAAACTCATCAACTTGGAGAACCAATTATTTTAGAAGAAAATGATATACTTTTTAGGTATGTCTTATATCTGCACTAAGTACATCTAAGATTAAAATTAATTTTTTATTAAATATTTTTAATGCATAGATTTTAAATTAAATAAATTTTATTTTATAAATTTTAGTATGAATCAGGATGGTGCTAGCTACTTAACTGCTGATTCAAGTTTTAATGTCCCTATAATTTTAAGTACTGATGGATTGGAGTCTTTTGCCAATTCATCCATAACAGGGACTGATGATGATCCATTGACTGAAGAAGTGAATGACATGCAAGCATTAGAAAATGATATAAATCACAATCTAGAAGATAATGATCTGCAAGAATCAATAAACCTTGCTATTCCACAAGTAGAAAATCCTGTCGAGAGCTTGGAGCAAGAAAGTTTGGAGCAAGAATGTTTAGAGCGAGAAAATAATTCTGGTCAAATACAAAACTTAAAGGTAAATAGATTAATTTAACATGCTCTGATTCTATTATTTTTGAAATGAAAATAATGATTTAGTAAGCTAAATTATTATCAACAATCTATAATTTATTATTTTCATCTTTAGGCACCACTGCTACCCGGTAGTGCCTTACATTTTTTAGTTATCTAAAAAAGTATCAAACTCCAAAAATCACATATTTTAACACAACATTTCTATTGAATTTAAGCAATTTTTTTTTTAGTATAGATGTATGAATATATGAATCTTTGGGGATTTCCTTATTATGTTAAACAATAGAAACGTTTCTATTTTGGGCCATATGCGTCGAAAGGCTTCGATATGGCACACCTTTTAAAAATGTCAAAAAACCGTTTTTTAGCTATAACGTGGAAAAAATTAATTTTTCGTTACGTATAAAAAGGCGAAAATCAAGATCTAAAAGAAATACATCTGTTTTGCATTAAATACTAATCTTTATAATTAATTCTTTCCAAGATAATGGTGGAAAATGGACAAAATCGCTTAAATTGGCTAAAAAAAATCTCTTTTTGGGCATTAACATAAAAAATATTAATTTCTCATAAAAGTATGAAATGTAGAGCACAAAAAGAAAAACTTTTCCCTATTGAACATTTTTTGCTAGAAACGATTCATTTCAAGATAACAATAAAACCCGTTGTAGAGACATCAAGCGCCTT
This sequence comes from Megastigmus dorsalis, assembly GCA_900490025.1. Classification (NCBI taxonomy): domain Eukaryota; kingdom Metazoa; phylum Arthropoda; class Insecta; order Hymenoptera; family Megastigmidae; genus Megastigmus; species Megastigmus dorsalis. Next base: position 114,123 of record UELU01139291.1, on the reverse strand, counting down.
GAATCGCGAAGCTATCACAATGCTATCGCGACATCACGGTGAATGAATCGCGATGCAAGTCCCGATAGCATTTCAGCGCGTTAGTTTAATTACATTTCTGAACTATTCTCCTTACTTCTTTTAAATTTTCTTTTTTTTACAGTACAAGTGCAGCTTTTGTTATAAACAATTTGCCAAAAAGTTTTATTGGCAGCAGCATGAAAGATCCCACACAGGGGAGAAGCCATATCAGTGTGTAGTTTGTGGTCGTCCATTTGCTCAGAAATCCAATGTAAAGAAACATATGTCCTCGCACAAAGTGTGGCCGGGAACAGCTATTCATTCATTACCTCCAGAGGTGATTTTGATATTTTGATCAGCTTAATTTATTCGCTAATATAAACTGTAATCGTTTCTCTGTATCTCTCATAATGGGACTAACTATAATTTATAACTGTTTTAGGCGCCAGCGGACGGAAGCATCGAGCGCTCGTATCACTGTCAATTTTGCAAGGAAATCTTTGACTCGTACAAGGCTCTCAAGGGCCACCTCATCGTATCTCACCTAACTCTTAAGGTTTACAAATGTGTGCAGTACGGCTGTGGCTCTATGTTTGCCGAACTCGAGGATTTTCTTGAGCACACGCGCAGTCACAAGCGCTCGGAGTACCGTTGCCATGTCTGTGGCGAAGCTTTTAACACCTTATCTGACCTTGGACTCCATCAGTACACGCACTCCGTCCAGAAGCAGAAAACCACGGAAAAGTACAGATTTTTTTATTTAGAAATTTTTTAGAATCTAGTTACCTAAAAATTCACCCATTGAAAATTTCATTTTTGCAGGTATTATTGCTGCTCTGTGTGCAAATCCTCGTTTTCAAATCTCGAGGCTCTTCAGCATCACACGGAAACAACAACCCATGACTACGCATGTCCGCATTGCGGTAAAAGTTTCCTAATAGAGAGGTTCTTGAGGCGCCATCTCAAGACTCATGCCTCTTCAGCGAGATTCGCTTGCGAGGACTGCGGCAAGGCTTTCAAGACCGAGCAATATCTTGCCAATCATAAGCTCATACATAGCGAGGAAACGCCTTTCCACTGTCCTGTGAGTATCGAGTCAAAAGTGGAAAATAATTCTATTAATGCAAAAAATGCTAACTTTAATCCCTTGGATTGCAGCATTGTCCAGCAAGATTCAAGAGAAAAGATAGGCTTGGCCGCCACATGTTAATTCACGACCTTACGAAGCGGCTCAAGTGCCCGTTTCGCGGACACCTTGGCTGTATGAGCGAATTTTCGCGCCCCGATAAGCTAAAACGTCACCTGCTTACCCATAGTAACATCAAGCGTTTTAGTTGCGGCCACTGCAGTCGTCATTTTCATCGAGCTCAGGCGCTTAAGCATCACGAGCTCAATAAGCATGGCTTGAAATGCGATCTTTGCTCACACGTAAGTATTGTACCTTTAAAGTGAAGAGGGCGAATTAAAAGTTATTTTAGTTTGGATCATATTTAATAGAGGATTGAATCAATATTTTCAGACATTTAAAACGAAGGATCAATTGTTAACTCACAACTGTGATCAGTCGGCCGAGCTCAAGAAACATACAAGTTCGCAACTGCCGAAAAAAGCTTCTGGATCGTTCAAGCCACGAAGGCCGACTCCCAAAAGACAAGCTTCATCGAAAACTACGGCTACCACTTTAAGCAGTACTGACAAAGAGAAAGATAAAGCTAAAGCTGAAGAAACACAAAGAAAGGTGTTGTAATATATTTATAATTATCAATATTGTTTTTCATTTTCACTTAATTAAATTATTATCCTTTGCTTAGTGAATCATAGATAAATCCTTTTTGTAATTTCATTTTTTTTTCGTAACGATTTAGAATGTTGCAGACCCCTTAAGGCTGGATCAAGAGGATGATATCAAAATGGACGACTTTGATATAAAAATGGAGAATTTGGACCTTGATCTCGATTTGAGCAACGAGAGTTCGCTGACTTTATTAAAAAACGACTAATTTAATTGAATATCTACTTCTTTCAAATTTTATGAAGGAAGGAAACAAAAGAGTTTAAAAAACTGTAGACTGCTCAAGTGGTCATCTCTACAAGGCGCAAAATGCATTTTTTTAAATCTTTAGCTTACGGTATTTTGTAGTTTACGTATCTGTGATAATTGTATTATAAATTGTAACAATATAAGTAACTTATACACCAGAAATCATGTGTATTTCTAGAGTATATCGTAAGTTTTTAAGGTAAAATGAAAGTCATACTTCAGTTATTCAATGCATCTCTTTATTCATCGATTTGTATAACCTGAGAATAAATCAACATCTAAGGATTCTTTCTATAATACACAATGTAAGAAAGAGGAGATTCTGTTTCTAATAGAATTCTTTTCTTTTCAACGAGAAAAAAAAAGCTACTTTCACAAGTAAAAAAATTATTCGTTATCTTTTTTCTCTCTCTTTTTTTTAACAACATTGAAGGAACATTCATAAAAAGAACAGAAAGTATTATATATGTCTAGCTAAGGCTAGATATTAATGCAATGAACGTATATTTTTATGACGAAATTCACAGCATTTTTCGATCACATTCAGAATGTATACAGCGAATCGAAGTGCATGCAGCATACGTTTCTTTTCGTTTTAGAGTATATTTTAATGATAATTTAGAATAGATGTTTTATTGAGAGTATCGCTTATATTTATTTTTATTTAACAATCTTAAAAGTTAATCCTTGACAGACAATCCTTTGGCAATTACAAATGAATTATATTATCCAGGGAAAAGCTTTTTACTCAAATTACATCTAAATTTATTATGTTGAAATTAGTTAATATAACAATCAAAAATTTTACAAAAAAAAAAGAAAATTGCATAACCTAAATTGATTTAATGTTATGTTAAACTCGGTTTTTTGTTACATTTCTAATTCATCTAACGTCTTATCAAATACCTAAAGTTATAAGCTACAGAAGAATTTTAAGAGTGTAAGCCTGTAGACATTCTAAAGAAATATTTGGCTTATAAGTTATGAGAATTAGTTCTTGCTTACAGTTAATTTATTGTATATATTAAATTACATTCTTTAACACATTCAAATCAATTTCACTGTTTATTTCTAACAAAACTTTTCTAATGATTTGAAATTTTTAATACTTATATTTTTAAACATGTTCTGTTAACAGATAAACAACTCTTTTTTTTATTACAATAGTTATTATTTGAATAAGCTAAAAAATTAATTCAATAAGACTTACAATATCCTAACATAAGAATTAATAAACATCGCATTATTAATGCTTTATCGTTAGACAATATGATCAATTCAGTTATTTAAAATCTATTTTTTTTTTATTTATTTATTAGGTTTCAAAGAATATTTAACAGCTATTGTCAGTGAAATGATTGCGAAAATTTTTTTTAAATATATTGGGTTATAAAAATTATTTTAGATAAAAGCTGATTGTATAAGAACAAACGTTTAGTTAATGTTACACAACTAATTATAGTATTAAGTATAGATTTAATTATTTGAACACATACTGCGTGGTTTATTCAAATTCTTTAAGTATCTTATTAATGTGAAACAGAAAATTTATTTCTATGTAATTGAAAAAAAGAAAAATAATTGGTCATTCCAATCAATTTATTTATATAAATTCGAAGGTATAATAAAATGCCATATACCTGGTAATCATCATATTGACTTAGTGCTGAGAGACGCCTGGCTTAATGTAATAATTACCACATATTTGGCAATTTACTATATTACTTTATAAAACAATATCACAAACATTGTCGTTACCGTGGTTTTACATACGTTGATAAAAGGTTTTGAGTGCAGCATAAACATTAAGGTTTTGCGTTACTCTCAACGTTCTTTACGATTTGCGTTTAATCCTGGGAGCCTCTGCGTATACATGACTTGACAATCTACACGATACATTCAAAATTTGACTATTTACTTGTTTAGAACCCTTGAAGTTTCAGATCACGCAGATCAATGGCTGAACGAACGATTGTCAAATGTGACGAGACTACAGTTTTATTAAAGCACTTCTACTTCATAAGCATCTTGTACCGCATTCTCTGTTCTTAAATATAAGGACGACGAGACAAAGACAAACAGATATTACGGGTTACAATGAACAATGTATGCTTAAGCAGAAGCGCTTTCGTAACATATGTAATTGGCACGTGTTAGATTGCCTCGGTATAAGCATCATACAATTACACTTACTTTAACAGGGAAACTTATATTCTTCTCCAAGAGTTTGGTGTACAAATTTGAATTTCATGCTACCGCAATTAAGGCAGAATAAACATATTGTAAATGTTTCTTTTTGTAAAAGTTTAGAGATTGGACTAAGAATTTCTGTTAATAGTTTTCAGATGGTTTATCAAATTTTTAAAAATTAATTGAAAAACTGATTAACTTCACAAAATTTATAATATTCTTAAAACTGTCTGGGATAAATAAAATGGCGATTTCCAGTACTTATTATGCTAAACATGAAATTCATTTTGCTTTTAAGATCTATTTAACTATCGATTATTGGATTATTTAATTGTTTTCCTACTAAAGATTCGCAATTGCAAAGAAGAAATCATCATGGAAATAGATGTACAATGCATTTACACATTATAATATTGTAGCTCTCTTAACTTTTAATCCTAGTTGAAAATAGCAAATTTTATAGTAAATAATGACATTTTCTTAAGTGTCTCTATCGCTCTTTTTTTCTATCTATACATATATGGTATATACTAAATATAGTTTTTTCAACGTTTTTTCCATAAACGTGGATGCTTTATGTAAAGGCACCTCTCACTATTTCTGGAAAAATATTATACATGAATTTATATATAATCATATATAAATCATACTTTTATCAAACTTTGTTGATTGAAAAATTGACCATCAAACTGATTGTAAGTAATTTCTAGTTTCGTTTGTTTTCCAGTGTGCATTTCGCAGTTATGGAAGCTTTTCAAATATTCATCCAACTAATGAATGATTTATATATAATTAAATATAGTGAATCTATTATCACTTATATAGTGAAGTCCATTTCCGATTCTGATATTTTCGGGGTACACATGAACCTTTCAATCACTTGCAAACTTTGCATATGTCTCTACAATATTGTTGATTCTATAGTTCTTATTAATCTAGTAGTTAGATGTGAAATATGCGTGAATCTTTCCATTTCTCATTTTGACAACGTTAATAATAGACCTTTACACGTGGTATTGTAGAATACAATATGTAAGAAAAGAAAAGCTAAAGAACACGTTAAATTCATACTTTTATTGCTGAATCAAATGTATAATACTTTTAGAGTTTGGAAAACTTTAATTCCTTTATATTACAATTGCAAGGTTAAATATAAATATTGAATATTCGTGTGAATTCTGTAAACAAAGTTTGTTTTTTTCTTCTAAAATATCTATTATTTCTCTTATTAAAACATTTATTCATAATAGATATCAGCGCTTATTAGAAGTATACAAAAAGTCGCCCGGTACTGCACCGCTCTACTAGAGTTTATCATTATACTTTCATAAAACATTAAAATCTAGGCAAAAGATTTTCAACTTTATAAATTCAGTTAAAATAAAAAAGTTAATTACAAAAACGAAAAAAAGAATATTTCACTTCTATTTATCTTTCATGTAACATTAAAATTATTGAAACTATAATGATGACTGCTGAAAGAGGAAAACGTAACCAAATCTTTTTTATACAATAAAAAAAATGAAAAGATTTACTGAAACTTTCTTCATTGAATGAAAAAAGAAATTGTAAATTAACATGAAATAGAAAACTTTTTTCATTTTTCTATATACACCCATACATCTCATACACACATATCTGGACTAAAATCAAACAAATTTACAAACAGCGAAACATCACGCATTTTATGTCATTTCATGTACACATGCATGCGCCGATTCCCATTGTGTCTGACTATTGGGAACCTTTAACGAACTTTTTATGGCGTTAACGTGCTTATCTTTTTTATCAGCGCGACTAGACAGTTCGGCTTTTAGCCCCTGGTATTAGTAGTACGATCAGATTCTTTACAAGTGCTTTTTGTCTTCCTCCACGATGTCAGCATCACAAGCCAAAGTTCCTAAAACAATATATTATGGTTTACATAGACATCTAATACAATAATTTAATTTCAATATTTCTAAATTTTATACATTAATTACTGTGTCATTAATATTCAAATTTAATAAGTACATAGTTATTTAAATTAGAAATTATTTAGTAATTCACAAAATGTAATATGTCATTATGCTTCAATAGAAACGACCGTTTTAAATGAAGTCTCCATGTATATAACATGGATATAAAAACAATGTCTGTTAAAATTTGTCTTATTATTCATTTTATGTTCATCAATTCCATGTACACAACAAAATCATTCCAAATAAAAGTATTATAAAACGTACCACCCATAGGAGTAGAAGTTTCCGTGCGACTCTTTTCCTGCTGGGTAGATGAAATTTTCTTATCCGTCTGTAATATCATGCATGATAAAAGAAAAAAAAAAACAGTATTATTAGAACAAAATCGATGTATTAGTGACGATACATTCACTCAAAAACTGGTAATGTAAAACCAAATTACGCAAAATAGTTAAATTTTTTCCTTGATTATTTTACAATGTGTTAAGCTATTTTGATGGAAATTTATTACTTGATATTTAATGAAATTAACAAATAATTTGTCTTGCATTAGTTAAAAAAATATATTACTGAAGCAGTTATCAAGTTACACAATAAACAATAACACTGAAGCTTTACTTGCTGAAAGAAACATAATTATAGTAATCTAGTAAGTCTTTTTCTGTATGTTATATACAATTATCTAAACTATTTAAAGTTGATTGTACCAAATTTATAGTTATTTTCTTTTCAATATAAATATAATTAATGCGTTTAAAAAAATCTAATTTGGAGTTAAACAAACTAAAATAAATTAGAATGTGTCTGCTAATAAGTTAAATAGTAATACTTTCAGAACTCTTGCAAAAGAAAGTATTAATTGAAATAAAAAATATTCAATTCTTGTTAACGCCAAAAAATTTCTCTATTTTTCATGTGCCTTTGAAAAATGGTAAATTCATACCGCAAAGTACTGGTGCCACAAAACACAGCCATAGACACACAGTACTGAGACTAGAGACTGGCAGAGTAACCAAAGTAGAATGTTGAGAGCTTGAGTTCTTTCGAACAGTTCAGCCCCATGCCTAATGCAGAGAAGGGCTTCAGTCATCATAATAGCGCCGTAAACCCAGCACTGAGTTCCAACTCGACTACAGGAGGGATCTGTTACGTACATGTAGTATTGCCTAGAATAAAAATTTAATGTTTTACATATACCATTTTTTCAAAACTTATTAATTTTTTGAATAAGATGTTTGAATTATGTAAATATAAACGAATATTAAGTAAAAAAAAAATTAAATAGTCATTAATTTTTGAATAATAAAAAAATAAATGAATAAATTTTTACCAACCTAACTGATGGAGCAACTATCACTCCAACCAAGACCAATCTTGACACAACAAAGGGATGCGATGGTGGAAACTCGTAAACATGCTTAAGGAAGAACGTATTTAATTCTGAGACTTGCCAGAATATTACTAATTGGCATAATGCCACGAATCTCATGTGTGTGCATGTAGGATCAAGCCATCTAACCGATGTCCAACTGCCTGGTGTAAATTGTAAAACTGCCCTTTTCAATTTTCCAGTGGTACTCTCAATATCCCGAATGCCTACCCACTTGTACTCTCTCATCTCGAGTATGGAACAAATTTTTAGTCCCACCCAAATTCCCAACCCATTACACACTAACACATCCAGAATCATAGCATCCCACCAGCACTCCACAAAATTAGGTAAAAGATGAGCGAATGCTATTTCCGTCACTTCCCACATTACACTTATTGCCCATAAAATGCCCAGGTGTCGTATTAAAACAGCTTTAAAAGCCCAACCAAGAAAGTGAGCCACTGCAAAGACGTCTAAATGATTCCAGATTTTTTCTACATTTATATCGGAGCAGTTAACACCGTACTCCTTGTCCATATCAATATGAAAAGATGCTAGGCTTGGATCTATCCATACGAATATCTTACGTACAGTCTCATAGTTCTGGAATAACATGAACAGTAAAAATATTTCATAAAGAACACTACTGCCAAACACTATCCGCCACACCACTGGATGAGGGCGAGTAAACGGTCCATTGGGGAAGGTTAGAATTGAAATTATCAGGAAGAAGAAGACAACACATAACAGTCCTGCTCTTAAATTGTCTTCAATATTGGAACAGTCTCTGTAAAACATTAAACAGTTGTTATTCCTGATTATTAGCTAATTATTTAAAAGTTACTATATGTTGTAAATATCAGAAAACGCATTATTAAAATTATTTTACTTCACAAGATTTTCTACCTTATAGTTTGAAAAACTAAAATTTCACATTTAAAATGAGCATATAATATAAATTTGACAACTTATAGATATATCATGAAAGTATTTGTTTTATTTTGATTTTAATATTATATGTAAAATATCGCATAAAAAACCCTTTTAAAATTATATAAAAGTGAATTATAATGTCAATCATATAATATAACTTAAATTTAATTGAAAATCACAAAAATGGCAGTATTGTATATTACTTGTGTTATGCAACATTGTGTCCCTTAAACTCTTCATAAACACACATCTAATTACCTAAGCTCATCTATCATCGAGAAAATTCCAATTCAAATCTACTCAACTTCAATTTAAATATAGCTCTCAATGTTAAGGTGGAACTTGGCAACACTCTACATTTAGATTGCATACCTCACAAACGCAAAGTAGACAACAGCACAGATTGAGATCAAAAGAAGTGTAATGGTGTGGGGTTTGTAAAAAAACTCAATTGAAATATCCTCAACAGGTCTTTCATTAATGTTTGGAAAACTGTCTGTGCCGGAACGATGCCTGTAACCCTCACTACCATAAGGCTCCAGAAGATTTTGATCATCATCGTACTTAGAGCGATTTGACTTCCGGCTCTTTGGTTGTTGTTCCTCACTTTTATTAGTCATTTTTAGGACAACTGGTCCGAAATGGTTGAACTAATAAAATATCAAATGCGTTAGAAAAGTATTCAAATAAAGTAATATTCTTTTAAAACACTTAGCTTGAATAGGTTAAGAAATTAATAAAATATTTCCACATTTTACATAAAATTATTACATTTATTTCTAAAGTCACTGCTATAAAAATATTTTTACAGTATCCTAATATTATATTCCAATTCAAATCCAAACTTCTTTTGTTTCACAAGATATCAATACACAAATGATGTATTTCATTATATGTATGATAACAATGATAATAAAATGGTACATTAGTTTTACAGTTTCATTAAAATATATAACAAAATTGAAGCTGATAACTATAATGCAATGGCTTATAATAAGTCAAAATAAATCTTTATAAGATTTTGCATAAGAACACAAAGCACATCATTCACAACACAAAAATTATCTGTAACTAAATTAATTATATCATTAATATTCAAACCTTTATTTTTATAAACTGGTCAACAATTAATCAATTTAGTTTACAAGTGCCCTGTTTATCGGCATAGATGAACTATTTCATGTGCCTTGCTTTATTGTTTCAAAATTGTATCATCCAATTAATTACAACAATAAAAATGCTCCACAGAAAATAAAGGTTAGCTAGGAAATCATTGCAAGAGAATTGTTCGAATCGCGTACGTCGAATTCATTATTCATTACGTGACGCGTATCAGTACAAAGAATGAAAAATGATTTTCTTCGATACCTGAATCAGAATATCCGCAACACTTGACAGCAGCTCATCTCACGCGTTCCTGCTAATTCGATTACGCGCGCGTGTACGACTCTCGCGATGTAAATGCATAAAGCGTATAATGAACTTTCTTTTTATTCCTCGGCCTTTAGAGAGAGATCTGACAATATTTGCAGCTAAGAGGTTATGTTTGAGTAGTGTGTTTTTAGGTTATTGGTCGAGAGGGCCTTCCGATCAATGGTTCTGTGTCTTTTTCTAATATCATGATCTTTGTACCCCACTTATATAGGTTTTTATTGCTTTTTTTTTCGGCAAACTCAATCATTTATCCTCTTCTGTTTAAGAAAAAAATGAAATTAATGCTTATTTACTGCAATATTAATTGGTTCGATTTTTGCACTGGTAATGTGATATTTAACGATTCTTATCTAACAATAAGTGATCGATTGTTTTTGTTGAATGTCTCTTTTGTCTTATTCTTGATTCGAATTACAAAAGCAAAGTGCTTTACATGAATTGATTATAAAATTTCTTTTTATTTTAAATAAAAAATGATTGCTTCAATCGAAAGTTGAATTTTACACCCTCTTATTTCAAACGAAAAGCCATATGAAAGTAGAAACAGGTGAATACGGTAAGACGACGATTTTCTGTCCAGTTTTTTTTCAAATTTTAACTATCCCTAAAAGTATGTAATTTTTTTAATTGAATGCTTTTCCATTTTAATTGTGATATTATCTAATTAAAGGAAAGTATTATATAAAAATTAAAATATATTATATTTTGTTAAGCTACCTATATAAAGTAATAATAAACTTCGGGTTAAATGCAATAAGTAAGTTGTACGATTCAAATTGAGCGCAGCTCGTTCTTATAACCAATCACAGCTCGTTCTTATAACCAATCACAGCTCGTGTACATGAAACACTTGGTGAAACATGTTCCCGGCTCCCGCGCGCTTATCAGAACCGAACCGAAACCAGTCCACATGAAATATTCCGTAACAGGATGGAACGGTCATAAGCGATTCAACAACCGAACAGATAAGACGTACCTACTACCTACATTATTGTCTGTCCAGTACCAACAAGGCTTTCAGTACCAGTTTTCAAGGGTTGCTAATTACAAGTATTTGCAGCAGAGGTACGTATAAAAAACATTTAATTAGGTAAAAGAATCAATATTAAACATACTCTGGACTATCAGTGTAAGTAAATAAAATAATATGCCTCATAATATAATTATGTGTAAGACACTAAGAAAGTTCGCAGTTGTAGAACAATCGAAGCTATGAGGGCTCGAAGCTTCGAATGTTCTAGACTCCTGCAGCAGTCAGAACTGTAACTTAAATGTTGAGATGTAATCAATAAATACAAGATTTTACTCTCCAATATTATCACCGAGAGATAAATAAGAGAATTTGAGTCGACTACTTTCTTGAAGTCTCATATCCCACACCCCAGAATGACGCAATGTTATAGCGCGCGAACCTGTTGTAACATGTCAGAAACCAGTGCGCGGGCGAATAGAGTGAAAGCAGAGACTGATAAAAGAAGTGGGGGTAGGGGAGGTGAAGGAGAAGAAGAGATAGGAGAGTGCGAAAGGAGTGGAACGAACTATAGTGCTCTCCACGGTCTCCGCCGCTTATATTCGTTCCACTCCTTTCGCACTCTCCTATCTCTTCTTCTCCTTCACCTCCCCTATACCCCCACTTGTTTTATCAGTCTCTGCTTTCACTCTATTCGCCCGCGCACTGGTTTCTGACATCCGAAAAAATGCAGGCAGTACCTTTCTGTCTAGCGTGAGAGTAACGCCGGCGGACTCTTCGAATGATTTTTTGAACTTTTTGCGGAAACCAGAGTATAATGACCTTAGATATATTTTTAATGCGTGTGCAAGTACGAGTCAGCACGTACTCCGAACGTAAGGTACTGGAACACTTGGGGGCGGTGCACTTTGAAATATGTAAAATGGCGACATGCATTACAACAGTTTTGTAATAGCTGAAAATTGGCAGAGATGTTGATTATAGTATAAAAAAACGCGAGAAACCAGTCAGACCTCATAATTTTGGAACTCGGCCAGTCAGCACGTCGCGAAAGATGTCAAATAAGGGGTATCGGTGCAAGAGTTTTGTAATGGCTGAAACTTTGTTTATTCATTAATTATTATATATAATATAAGAAAAAATCAGTCAGACCTCAGTTTAGTGGAACAAAGGCAGTCAGCAGCTATTGCAAGTGCGAATATTGTACAGCGCACGTGGCGGCTAGGAGCTTCTAACTCGCATAATTTTGATTTCGAAGGGAAATTGTCGGTACAAGAGTTTTGTAATGGCTGTAACTTTTTTTATTCATTTATTATTGTTTAAAATATAAGAAAAAATCATTCAGATCTCAATTTAGTGCAACAGAGGCAGTCAGCAGCCATTGCAAGTGCGAATATTGTACAAGGCACGCGGTACGATAGTCCTACATTACCGACATTACAATACTTTGATTCCAGTAAAAACGTACTAGTATAAATGAAAAATAAAGACAATATTGAACTTCCTTGGATCATAATCTACCATTTCGGAAAATTTCAGCCCAATATTTAATTGCGAATTGGTAGATTATGAGTCGATTAAGTGCAATGATGTCTTCATTTTCCAGAAAACCAAGTAGTTTTTTTACTAGAATCAAAATATTGCAATGTCGTTAATTTAGGACTATCGTACCGTTAAAGAATAGCGATCCAAATTTTTTAATTTATTGATGCATATTTTATTTAAAAATTTTTCGATCTATTAAAAATTTTTTAATTAAAAAAAAACTAAAATAAATTAGCATACATGCAAAAAAATTTTCGCAAGTCATTATAGCTTCACCCTGTTTTATGCGTTTTCAGAAATCATTGGAAAAGTCTTTCTCTTGCTAATACAATTGAAAATAGAGGTGAACCTATGAATAATAACTCAGAACAAATGGACTGGGACACCATGAGTACTTCTACTGAAGGTATAATATTTATATTCAGATATAAATTTATTTTATACATTTTTACAATTCTATTGCTCTTTTTTCTTTTGATTGATAAATGACAACACTACAATTTTTATTTTTAACAGTTGAAATTTAAATTTGTCTATGTTAATACCTATTCAAAACAACTATCGAGGGCCTGGATCATAAAATATGCCGAGCGCTCAAAATCGGGTAAAAGCATTGAAAACAAATATCTAAATCAAAAATAATGTATACACTATAATGGCCGCGGATTTGAGAAGCTAGTCGGCGAATGGTACATCCCTGTGTTACCGGCATTAAGTAGTCAGTAGGATCTGTAGCTGAGTCGGGCCAGTGCAGCGTTGGCTCAGTGTTAAAGAGCGCGCCTTTCGATCCTGAAGTCGTGGGTTCTAGCTCCGCGTCCGCGTACTTTTACCTCGATATCCTAAATCCTGTCCTGTTACAACGCATATAGAACTTACCAAGACGAACATTTCGTACATACAATGTTTTTAATCATTATATTTCAAAATGAATATAATTATTTATTTCGCTCGTGCTCGAACACTCGGCGAGTTATATTATGATCACGATGGTCACTTCATGCATTATTTGTATTTTTATTTTTTGTTCAATTTTAAGGTGAGGTTTCCAAATCAAAAAGACCAAGGAAACAAAAAGTTCCTGCAATAAAATCACTATCGGAACAAAATAAAAAAAAATATAATGATCTTCGAAATAAACTGCAAGATATTATACTGCCTGTAGTTTCTAAGAAAAACAAAGAACGTGGAGAGTTTGTGTTCAGTTGTACGTATTGATATATATTTTTATTAGTTTCAATCTTATTACGATTGTTTAATCGTGTAAAATCGTGTATTGCCTTTGTTACAGTAATAAGCGACATCGTTCGAATGAATAATTTAATTGATTCATATGAAGATATGACCAGTGTAGAGTTTCTAATCACTGAGCAAAGGATTAAACTTGCATTGATCAACCTTTTCAGCCTCAGGAGTATTAAAGATGATAAAATTACAAGTGTGAGGTAATTACTGCAATGGTACTATTCATAATGATTAGATTAATTTTCAAAATTACTTACTACAATTTTTTTTAACAACTTCAGGTCTCTGGCACCTTATATGAAACCTTATCAAGAGATGTTTGCAGAAATATCTGAATTAGGATCCGGAGGATTTGGAAAAGTCTACGAAGTAAAACACCTACTCGATGAAGGATATTACGCTCTCAAAAAGATACCGATAAAGGCGCGACATGAAAAAGAGATTGTGAAAAGTCTAGAAGAAGTGAAAACACTTGCCAAACTCAATCACCCAAATATCGTTACTTACAATCAAGCGTGGATAGAACTATCGTCGAATGAAAATAATGAGTTTGAGCTTGTATCATCTTCTTCAAGCTACACATGTTCAGAATCAGATAAATCAAAATCAAAGATGCGAAAGACTTTTTCTATGATGGGAATCGGTTCTTGTGAGGAATCGTCACCTAATACGGTATTACTAATTAACTGTATCTTTTAATTAAAAAAGCTTAAAATTATTGCATGGAAAATGTGAATTTGCTTCTGATTTATGTTAACTTGCTGCACCAGCTGGATTACTTCGAAGACTGTGGTCCAAAGTAAATTTCAACTAAAAATGTCTTTAATTACAATAATGATATAATTCTACTCGATTAAGTATGCATTTTTTAATTGCAGAGTGAGCCATTGGTGATTTTACATATACAGATGGGCTTATGCGAACAAAATTTACGTCAATGGATGGATAAAAGAAATGAAAATTCGCCGATAGCATCTATTGAAGATATATCAAAACAAATTCTGCGCGGTTTGGACCATATTCATAATCTAAACGTCATTCACCATGATATTAATGTAAGTTTTCTATTTTGTAATTAAAGGTCTACGACCCTATTTCTAACCACTATAAAAAATTTCAATTAACTGATAAATATATTTTTATCGGTCTTACAGTCTCTTAACCCATTAACGACCAAGACCCCGAATTTTCAATAACTTTTTCAAGGCTTTTTTCAACTAAAAAAAAGGTTAGAAAAAATTTGAAAAAAATCATATCTAACGTATTTTGAGCTGTTCTTTCATATTTTAGAATCATGAAAAAAAATTTCCCGTGATATTTGAACATCGATTGCACATTTTTGCAGTATTTTGAATTATAGTCATTGTATTTTCCTTATGAAAAACATTCATAAAGTTCAAAATTTTCAAATTTTTAAACTTTGTGCAGGAGTATTTTAACAAAAAATCGGTATCACCATTCGAAAGAACAGCTCAAAATATGTCGGATATAATCTTTTTCAAATTTTTTCAAACCTTTTTTTTTTAGAAAAAAGCTTTGAAAAAGATGTTGAAAATTCAGGATTTGGTTGTTAATAGGTTAATAATAGTGGTAATCAGATTGCCCTTGTTTTAATTCACCCCCGTAGAATCTGTAATAAATCTAAATTAATTAAAACCTGAAATAAACTTTATTAATAAAGGGCAATTTGATTGCACCTCCTCTTCTTATAAAAAAAGTCAATAAGTGTATTATTTTTGAGTTTTTTAAAAAAAAAAGCCAAAATATTTAATAAAATTTTATTTTTAATCAATTTTTTCTCCTCTAATTTTTTTCAAAATGGCGGATTTTGTGAAACAGCGTAAT
The DNA here is from genome assembly GCA_900490025.1 of Megastigmus dorsalis. Taxonomy (NCBI): domain Eukaryota; kingdom Metazoa; phylum Arthropoda; class Insecta; order Hymenoptera; family Megastigmidae; genus Megastigmus; species Megastigmus dorsalis. The sequence continues at coordinate 98,590 of UELU01139291.1, read as the reverse complement.
GCTAAACTTCATGATTTTTTTTTCTCGAAATCTATGATCTAAATGAAAAAATGTCATAGAACAAAAAATACTTAGAGTCACTCAGATACAGGGCTAGCCTGTATTTTAGTGTACACAAGAATAAATTGTTTTTTTAATATAGACTGTTGAAAATTCCTTCCAGCTCTCACTCCATCCTCGTTAATACGAACTGAATACTTCTAACAAAATTGTTTACATTCTTTCGATTTGGCGAATGTGGATATTTTGGAACAGGGGATTAGGAATAAATGTAAGAGGGAAAGTTTTGAAAGTATTCACATTATTAGAAATCGAAATAATATGAGTCGAGTAGATTAGATAACATTTATAATTCGTTCTTTGATTCTTAATTTATAGAGTGGTGGAATATTGAGGGAGTGGGGGATCGTAGGGTGCGTGGGGAGGTATATAAGGGGAAATAATTTAAGTTGATATTTCAGCCCCTGAGGAGGAGTCGGAGTGGGCTTGAAAAGTAGAACGGTGTCGGTATTTTTGATGGGAGGGGGGGCATTGCCCTTTACTTATAAAGATTATTTTAGGTTTTTTTTAATTTAGATTTATTACAGATTCTACGAGGGCGAATGTAAACAAGGGTCTTCTGATTGCCACTATTATTAAGAGACTGTAAGACCGGTAAAAATATATAGTTCATAGTATATGCAGTTTATAGTATAGTTCAGTCGACCAAAATAGTCTAAATATTTAAAAATTCTAATGTTTGAATATGTTTCCGAACTTGGTGTTACCTTAAAAATTACATTAATCATTCATTATAAAAGATCTTAATGAGCACAATATTGAGACGTCATTAAAAATAGAAATAGTGAATCTATAACAAGTTTTACTTTTCAATTATTGAGTAAATAACATGATTTATACTTTTTACAGCCTAAGAATATCTTCATATCGGAAGTAGTGGAAGAAATTCAAGTAAAAATAGGAGATTTTGGATTGGCCTGTCCTTTGCAAAAAATGGTTCATAGTCAAACCTTTGGAACTGTCGGATACGTTGCGCCAGAAATAGAGAAAAATGTGTGCCATCCGAAGGTAAAATATGATCAATTTTCCTATATAAATTTAACAAATTTAAATTGTTATAATGATTGTATATTTTGATCTAAATACAGAGTGACATATACAGTTTTGGAATAGTATTGTTTGAGCTATTGTACATTATGAAATCAGATATGGAGCGTTTTATCATGATAGAAAAGGTAAAGAAAGGAGTATTTCCAAAGGATCTTAAATATCCAGAATGGGTCAGTGTCACACAACGTATATTCAAAAATTTAGATACAGTGAATGGTTGGTAATAATAACAATAATGCATATTTATTTTATATTAGACACCAATAGTTGAGAAAACAGTTCGTGAAAATCCAGACATGCGACCGACTGCTGAAGAAATTTTAGAAATTTTAAGGTCCGACGCGGATATAAAAATGGAGAAATTGAAAATAGACAATAACAGACTAAGAGATGATAATGATTTGCTAATTAGGCAACGCAGAATGAACGAAGAGAGAATATTAATTTTGGAATCTACATTAGCAGCATACGAAAAGTTCTCGTTTCAGTCACCAAAGCGCATGAAAAAGTGATTCTTTTAGAATCATAAAAAAAACCTATTAGTTCATAGACAATATGAAAATCCATAAGTTATTTTTTTAAAATCACAAATAAATACATTTTATAAGCGGACAATCGTTTATGTTTATATATCATCTGGATCGTTTATATATCATCCAGATGATATAATGTAAAAGTAATTTGGTTAAATTTATATTTAAAATACATTTAATTACATTAAAAATTTGAACAAATATTTTTATCAAGGCGAAAAATTAAATTTTTTCTACTTATTATGAATTTGAATATAAGTTTCGAAAAGCCAAATTTTAATTTAGCTAATTTTTCGTATATTGGACAATGTATAACTTTTATTCTTAGGTGTTTATTCGATCCTTATAATTATAAGGCCGTATTTTTTATAAAGTAAAGGCAATTCTATTGTGCTACAATTTCTAAAATAGATGTAAAGGCGACGTTTCGGGAGTTTCTGTTACTCTTCTCTTCAGGCTCAGCTTAGTTACGTTATATAAAAAAAAAATCTGTGTCACATTATGCATTAGAAGGGCGCCGTCGAGAAACAATTAGCACATTATACTTGTCAAAACAAAGCCTTTAAAAAATGTTTTACTGAGTCCCGTAATCAACATAGAATGTTTGTTCCTGGGTCTCGTATCACTTCTAATATTTTTTATAATATAATCTTGTAAGAATTTTATTTTACTGATATTTTAGTTTAGTCTATTTCAAGTAGAATAATTGAACGGTATCAGTAAAAGTCAACGAAATTTCAGTAACTTTCTTGTTCTTCTGATTATTTAAAAAAGAAAAAAAAGTGTAGTTTATTTGAATTCCGATAGCAATACTTACTACCTATTACCGTATAACAATTGGCATTATATTTATTACTTATTTATATTACCGACGTTCACTTTAAGTTTTAATAATGCATTTATTTATTTTTACATACTCAACATACTTTTTTAGTACACTGTTTATTCTTAAATCAATTATGGGCAAAAACAATAACAATATTCGTGAATAAGAAATACTGTAAAGCGATCTCCGACACTAATCAAATCTGATGTACGTACAGCTGGAAGTTTAATTTTGGTTTAGAAACCAATGATGAACCGTTAAAATTTTAAATAAAAAAGATAAGATTTCTTTACTGTAAAGACTGACTTTACGTAAACTTTTGCTACTTAAAAAAAGATAAAGATGGTGTTGAACTCTGAAGCTTGCATTGTTGGAATGCAACGAAAAAATTTTTTAGTTACTCTATTGATATATTTGATTAACTAATGCGCCTCATGACTTACCCCGATAGCATTTCAGCGCTGACGAACGTTATCGTATAGTGGTCGTGCCTAAAAATGAATTCTAGTTAAATGGTAGATAAGTAATAAACTAAAATTTTTTTTGCAGTCTTGTACCAACGATGCTAACTTCAAAGTCGGTCAAGAACATCTTTTTTATATTAAATATGTATGATATAAGTTACATATAAGAATTAGTCATAAAAAATTTGTATAGTAGAAGGATATTTTGAATTTTTATAATGTCAAAGATTTAACCTACATTATTGCATTTTTTTTACTAACTGTAAGATAATTTTTCAAAGCCATAATTTGAGATATTGTCTTAGTTAAACATTGATATGTATGTATGAATACGACTGAATAAATTAATTTCTAACAGGTCAATATATGACTATCGACTTTGTTTTAAAACGCGTAACATAAGATCGTTAAATTTTATGTCATCGAAATTATTGGAGCAAGAACTGTATTAAAGTTGAATAAACTTTTATATTTTTTTTTTAAACGAGTGAATTTTTTTCAATCCCAATGCAATGAATAATTGATCCAACTTGTTGTATAGTATCTTAAATTTTGTATTCTATAAAATTGAATCCTTTCCATGCAGAAATTGTACAGTTATAGGTGATTCGATTCACAATTTTATTCATTTTGTATTTCTTATGTACGATTTCTTTTTCTATACTGATCACGTAAATAAAGGCATTCAATCAATAACGACCTGTTCCTGACCAATAAGACTCTTTTAAGTTTAGTTAACTCGCTTTAATTATAAACATTTAAAAAAAAACGAAAATCCGAAAAAAGAATTTTAAAAAACCTCGGCTTTTGTTCTACGCAAACAAAGGTATGCACTTGCGAACTCGCTTCCTATAATCCACAACAAAGAATATTGAAGCATCACACTCGATTTCTTGCCATATAATAATAAAGAATCAGCCACAGCATCGGCAGACCACGAAAATAAAGAGAATTTTCGAAAAGTTCAGCGTTGCCGACCGCGAGATCGAGCGTCGCGCGTAGATTCCTGTTTCTCTCTTTTTTCAAAAACCCGTCCCACCTCGGCGATCGCCTTATGCAGTGGAACAAACGTCCCATTCCTGGCTTTTACATCGAATGCGCGGCCCCGCGGCCTACGCACTTTTGGAGTTCTCCTCGCTCGCCGCTCTTTTTTACTCAATGAATCATGCGTTTTGTTCGCTCTTCAAAAAGAGGAGGAATATACCGTTAAAAGAAAGGGAGACGTGTACGCGTATGTGTGTCTGCGTGTGGCTGTGTGCGCGCATGTGTATGATCGACGTATCGGAAGTTCTGCATACGAGATTTCAATCCGTTGAATCGTGGAGCTTATTACGGGTTTCTCCAACTATATGCTTAATCGATGCAAATGCATGTTTACAACGTATGACAAGTATGATTGTTCTTGTTTGTGTATAACATATAGAGTGAGGAAAAGGAATTAGTTACTTTTTTTTTGTAGAGCAAAATTTTTTATTGATCTTTAAAGGTTTAGGTACCTGCATGCATTTACTTTAAAGCAATATAGACTATCTAATTTCGATTATATTTATATTCGAATCACTCATGCATGTACGGTTTGTATAAACTTAAAGTTGATTACTTTGTATAAGTTAATGGTTATATCAAGTTATTATTGGGTTATAATGAATCATCTATTATAAAGTATACTCAATTGAAAAGTGAAAACTTATTTAAAGAGGTGAATCTAAAATATGCAGGAAATCCAAAAAAGAAGATAAAAAATATATTGTAGCTCTCGTGTTTATTACTTGCAAAAAACGCGTTTTATTAAGTGTATTAAAAAAATTTTTGGAGTAGAATGAAATGAAAAGTACAGCAAATATTCTTTTTAAAAATATAGGTCTTATCCTACCAGTTTTATGTTAATTCTTCAATTTCCGTAAATAGTAGGGAATTAAATTTCTAAAATTAAGTCCTTTTAGAGAAACATAATCCAAATTTGCAATCAAGATATCATTATTATATAACAAAGCGTAAAAATACAATTATTGTTCATTTAAATAGGTTTATCAAAGGCTTTATTTCGCTAAGAAGATAAAGGCTTTTCGCTAAGAAGATAAAGACTTTGTCGTCAATATGATATCAAGACAAAGCAATCCATGATCTTTAAGTTTTGCATTTCTATACCATTGTTTCATACTTTTTGCGACTTTGCTGTTACTGGCGCAGGAAAGATTTTAAAAGATTTGCGAAACCGTACTTTGACTCAAGGCTATATCTTTAATTTTATAGATCACTGATTTTAATTAAAATTTGCATGCCTGACTATTATGAATACTTATCATTGTTTAAAAGTTTATTATTAATTTGTCATTATCTTCCAAAAAATGGGAGAAAATAAAATATGTATAATATTTTACGCGTAAGTATTTGCGATCGTTAGGCAAAAAATTAGAATGAGGTACTTTTTATACTCGTCTTTAATTTTATTTTTCTTAACTAATTCTTAAGAAGTATTATATCTATGAATTAATTTAGTCCTTGAGTTTACTCAGGCTTGAACGGACTAGATATTTGCAAATTAATGTAGAATAATACACTTTCATTTCTGATTCCTGAAACAAAAAATGCTCCTTTACTCCTGTAATAAAATGAAACATCTTCAAATAACGAAAATCTCATAAACTGATTTGTACAGTTGAGACGTTTAAAAGGCTTCAACCGTCGTTGCTACCCACGTTCTCTCGGACATGAGGAACATATTATAACAAAAAAAGTGGGAGAAAACGTTTCGTAGTCGTTCACGGTGGGATGAGCCTTGTTATGCGCCATGCGTACATGTGTGAAAAAGAAAACAAAGGACACGATGCATAGATGATGTAGGCACCCGCAACGCTCCGAAATTCAAACCAGCCAATGACTGCATGATTTTTCGAGCGTTCCGTTCTATTGGTTCTTACAATTTTTCCCACGAATACGATACGAACGTGATTTAATTTTGATGAGAATTTTCCTATTATGTTAATAAGTAACTGCGCTCCGATTGAGTATCATATAGGCACAGTAAAACTATTGTAATTTAGAATACTACTTTATGAATGTGTTTTTTATCATTCAAATAGCATGGGTAACATATATAAATAAATTGTATAACAGGTTTTTATTTGTAGATAAAAGGTATGTATAAAATATAACAATAATATTATTAAGACAAGTAATTTAATAATGTGTATTATTACAGTATATTTTTTTTTATTTAAATATAATTGGATTTATGAAAATTAGCTATTATCTATTCAAAGTCATTAATTTTACTATATAGATATACTATAGTATAGTAATTTTGCAAGTAATATGAAATACCGATTTATAATTTCCCGCCATTTGCAACAGGTAGCTGAATGTCACTAAGCCATTATCGTGACGGTCAAATACTCGCTGCGCATCGACATCATCAACCCAGCAAAAGTATTCCACAACATACAATTCAATACAAGTGGCCAAAAGTTCTGCGTCTCCAACCGTCAACTCAAGCAGCTGCAGTTCGTAACGCGTTCGACAAAAAAAAACATACAGGCACTTCTCTTGTCCCTTTGTGGTGACTGAGCCAACTAGACGGGGAGAATATAAAAGCCAGACAGCTAGGCTGTCGCGAGATCATACATACACACGACTCACGAGTGCTAAGCTGAGGCATTGGACGCATCGTATTATACAGTGTTTATTCCCTCTTCCTCTTTGTGTGTCGTTAACTGCCAAGTGATAATACAGGCATCGAGTGTGTACGAGGTTTGAAAAAACCTACTGTGATAACTACGTTTTATCGGAAAATAAGGTTTGTTTTGTCAAATAATAGGGTTATTTTACTGTAGCGCGCGAATTCTTTTTGGCGATGAATTGACGGTTACGAAGGGACGCGAGTCGCTCGCCTGGAGACAAAGGGATCTTGCCTCTCGCAGCGTCGCTGCTCCAAAAACTCGTTTTACTTGGTTCTTTTACGGTCTCCGATTCGCAACAACTGTATAAGCTACTTTATACACAATTTGTGGAGTGAACGAATACGTTGGGATTTTGAATTTAGTTATTTTTTTAAACGATCGAATAGCTGATGCGTTGATCTTGCGTAAATGTGCATGTATATAGTTGATAGCGCTTTGTTTTGGTTTTATTTTACGTCGATGAAACTGTCATTCTTGTTTTTTTTTTGAGAATTAAAGAGATACAAAGGTTAAGTGACATATTCTTTTGTATAATTGCTGTAACTAACTAGTTTATTTTTTGTTGAACGCTTTAAAGCGTTTATTTGCGTTTTGAAGTTATTGGATTTTATATGTACAATTTTTAAAACGTTATTCGTGTCGTACGTTTATATTTTTATATTGATAAATGGTTAGGTGATTAAGAGTTGTCCATTGTGGTTATTTATAAGGTACATACATACATACCTTTTTCTGTTACTTTGCTAGGGAGTGATAGATATTTTTCGTTACTATTTTATGAATTTATTCGTAGTTATAAAATTTATTAATATTTAGTAGTCATAAAATCGTTGTCTATGTAATCTAATATTTTGTTCGCTATAAATCTAGGTATCTAAAAACTTTATTTTTTGATCAAATTTTTTAAAATTTACTAAATTTTCCCAATTACTGCATTAAAAAAAAAGTTCTTTTAATCCTTTAATTTATAACAAACCTTTCGTATAGTATTAGTAAAATTTTATGTTAGCTTATTATCAAATTATTATTGCGCACTAGGCCGAGATATCGTCCAAAATAAACAGGATTACAATATTATATGTATTTACATATAAGTGTATGCACAAAAGGGTTAATTCGGTTTAAATAATTTTGTATATCAGTAAAATTATAGATGAAGTAATTATTGTTTTTTTATTTCAATGCAAATATTCAAAATAAATTATTCATATTTGTAATAAAAATAATAGAAAATATTTATACATCATATACTAAACATATTGCTATATATATGTTTATACTCCATAGTGAAAAAGAATAGCACAACAATATTTATCCAATTATTGGAATTATAGTTGCAATTTCATAATGAAAAGTCCATAAAAAAAGAATGCAAAATAGTCTTATGAGTTTATGTAATGTATCAGTTATATTCTTGTATACCTGCCATTGAGAGTTAAAATTGAACAAATAATATTAACAGAATAACAAAAAGTTACAAAAGAAATGTCTATAAATTTTCATCAATCCTAGCAAAATGTAAAGGTATACTTGAAGGTCCTGTGTTTGTTTTGATGTGGAAAACTGCGCGCGTGGTGTCATTGACTCCTTCGATTTATTTTTCATTTCTGAGGACTAGCTTAGACTATTTTCGTGTGCTCTCCCTTTTTTATACCCATTTAAAGCTTGTCGTATATATTCAGTACTTGAACATTGAATTATCTTATTTTCACCTCTAAGATATTTAAATTGCGTGAATACTCTTTTACATTACAAGTATAACGATTTTGAATAAAGGAAAACATAAAATAGACGCAAAATTTTTTTTTTTTTCAGCGCCATCAAAGTATCGCATTTATCTTTAAAAAGCTGTTGTGCACGTGCGTGTGCGTGCGTACGCGTATATAGATGAGTGGGTGAAAAAAAGCGTTAACAATGGTCTTTCTTTTATTTGCAGAGACAGAAAGTAAGCATGGCAACTGTAACTGCAAGACTGGTCAAGAATGAGGGTAAGTAATTTCACGAGTCATAGAATCGTTAAATTGTCATTGATTACTCTCATTTTTTCACGGCGAAACGTTAAGTAACCTTTTAGTTCTAGCACATTAGGTGCACGTACTTAGATGAAATACTTATTCTCTGCTAAAGAGAACTTTGTAATAGTTTGAGGATAGTACATTATTAATGCCATTAAAATGATCAACACAGAATTAGTTTACAATTGCCAATTGAATTAATGTAACAGTTTTTCTTCAAGTTTTCGATAAAATTTTTTAATTAGTTAAACCCCTAATATTTTAAAGTGTCAATCATAAAAATATTAACTTCTAAACTTTTCAAGGTCTCAAATTGATTATGTGCAAATTACCGGTAGTTTCTCTAGAAAAAAGTACAGAGAATGAAAACTGGATCATCATTATTGTAGAATTTATTGATGTTGAAACTTTAAAGTAGAAATGATTGTTCAGCAGTTTTTCAGCAATTATTAAGTTATCCTGAAAAAACGATATAGTCTGCAGAAGGCAGATTAAAGAAAATTCAGATATGAAGATATTTGTGATATTATCGTATTAAATATCACTTATTCAAAATTCAACTGGTTATGACCATTAAAATCATAACTACTAAACAGATTGGAGTCGATGGAATTCACAAGAATTTTTTACCAGTATTCTTCCACACAAGTCTTCTAATGTCCCTTCAAATGGAAGCATCGTCCCCAAAAAAGAGATTTCCCATGCACCGCTACCAAAGTAAAAAGCTTCTGGCGCATATATCAAACGTCCCGAGCGCGCACGAGTCGCTCGTCGCAAAAACGCCCGGGGTATAAGTTCGTGACACTCTCCCGGGTGAATTGCGGGGACACGATTTTCGTGCTCAACTTTGTCGACTTGCAGTAAGGTCTTTCTCCGCATAAACAATGCGCCGAGCGCCGATAAAACTAGTCCAAGCTCGCCGTCTATAACACAAACCCACACATTTACACACACACACACACGTACACACACGGACTATCAACTATATTTTCTTTTTTTTCACTCCTGCGTGTGACCCGATTCCGGATATCGTATATATTTATCAGCTAAGGATCCCAGGGTGAAGAGAGAGAAATAATGTCACTTTTTTTTTTGCGCGACACGCTTTCTAAAGTCGGCTCTTTTTTCCACCTATCGCCGTAACACACTGCGCACCAGTACCGGTGACACCGAGAGAAGTCGCACTGCGTGGGTTAACCCGATTGTGTGCGCCTACGGTCGCTATGGGGTTTTCTCCGCAAGACGATGGGAGACGAGGAAGGTGAAAACTATTGCTTGCCGCCGCTTCTGCTTTCCCCGCTGCGGGTTTCTGGTTGAGAATTAATACGGATAGACTCTAGCGGATGTCGTTCAGTGGGTTTATGGGTATTGGTACAGAAATTACGTTTACACAACTGATGTGCGGGTTTTTTTTTTCTTTGATTATTGCACGAAACTCGTTATTTGTACTTTGGGGATTTGATTGTTTGTTGGTAATAAGATACAGGATGCAGTAAAGTGAGATGTTTAATGCTTTTCTATTTTCGGACTAGCTCCTATTGATTTTTGCACATTATTTGAGTAATTTTAGTTTAGCAGCATTATAATGCAATGCCTACTTGATAAATTAAACTCTAAGTTTCGTTCAGGGTTTGAGTAATTAATTTTGATATAATCCATTTCTAAATAATGCCTATGATCGTTAAGAATGATGACAAAATGAATTGATCTAAGAACAAATTAAGACGCTACGTTTGTCGTATAATGCAAGAACTTTAAAAGAAATTTCTCGCCTTTTTTTGCGTTTAAATGTCACTGCTGCCATGTATCGATAACATTATTCGAAGATACCAAGTGACTTTTTATCTCCACTTGGCCATTTTCGATCTTAATTGCACGGCTAATCAGCGACGAGATGCGCCAAGTCGACGAGTTTGGCCATTGCGAAATTTTTTTTCTCTCCGGTATGTGGAAAACTTTTTCTACGTCTGACGTGCAATTGATGATACTTACAGTTTCTCTCTCCTGTATAGCAAGATCAGCTTTTCAATCGAGGGAAAGTTCGCAAAATCCAGCTATTCGTGATTTTCCTAATATATCTGTACACTTTTTAAACTCGATTTTCATATATCCTGATATCCCGATTGATAATATCATTATCGAATATCAATAGATGAAAATAACAATGCAAGCGAACGAGTGTCGGTCGTTAAAAATAATGCGAATAAAGGAATATCAAGCTTGAATAATTTGAGTATTCGGTGTAAAGAAAACTGTATTGGATCGACCTCCTTTACACACTGAATTTGAATATTGTACATACTTATCAATAGTCTTCACAAAGACGAACGCATACAATGGTATTTCCGATGGTAGATGAATAATACCTACCTGTACATTATTGAGAAAGTAAGAAATGTTGAATTGAAGTAAAATCATTATTTAAGATAAATGAAAATGATTTATGTACTTTTCATGTCAATCATTTTGTATTAGAATATTTTATGTGCCAACTTCAGTAAGTTTTATTCGTCTTCTTTACAGGGGTGCTCTCTTTTGTTAATCTAATGATCGACGTTTACCTACAAAGGTTATGAATATATTTTTCAAATTTCAAATTTAACGGATGGAAAAAGAAATAGTAACTTACATTCGGATCTAATATATCCACTAAATTCAAAGTTTATAGATCTAGATATAGTCATTTTAAGTATTGATTGACGAAAGATAAGAAAACTTAAGCACTAAACTATTGGCTAAGTTTAAATCTCAACTGGAATTAACTAACTTTTCTCAGTCAGAGTATTTTTATTCTTTTTAAAGTGAATTGCGGGGAAAAGTTTGATTAATTTCTTCCAAGCTTTGAATTTATCCATCCAATCACATAAAACTTTTATTTACACTCTCAGTCGGAAAAATAACTGGTTTTTCTTGTATATATCGCTCTATCCTGTGCACACAAGATTCAACAAATTTTAGTGACCGAGTTAAATAAATATAATCTATAATCGCTGTTTTACTTTTGCACGATTTATCAAAACATTATTTAATAATATTTCCCACGAATAAATGTATGAATCACGATTATCCAAGTGATACTTGAAAGCTAGTTCGAATGTAACTTTGAATTTTGTAATTTAAATGGAAATAATGAATTGGTAACTGAATACTCACTGATCACAGTTTCCACAATGTAGTTGGAAAAAAAAATGAAGCAACATCAATTCTCCCTCGGGATTCTTGAAAACAAAACATCCCCGCTTGACGAATGGGAATATAAAGCGCTTGAAATGGACGGTCGGGGGGTTGGGAAAGAAAGAGGAAACGAGGAGGACGGAAGGAGAAGGAATGAGCTTTAATTCGTCGGATGAAAAGGCGTACGATCGAATTCTCCTGGAAATTCTTTAACCATTCGTCTGCTCGCACCAGTGTTAAGCGTGAATGAAATAGCGCACGGTCTATATCTCACTCTCTTAAAGTCCCCTGTCCTCTTATCGGTATTTGTATATAATATATTTCGCCTTTCTTGCTCTGCCTCTCTTTGTTTACCCCAACATCTGTGGATAAGATTGTCTGTGTCGGTGCCATCGTTACATTATAGATGATTTTATTATACCTATTAGTTTTATTATATAGATACTTGCCAATTATTTCTTCAAACAGATATCATACAAAGTAGCATTAAAATTCTTTTAAAAAAAATAGATTTTTATTAAAAGCTATAGCGAGAGACAAATAGAATTGCTTTTTATTAATTTACTGCAGTTGTTTGTGTTTAAATTCCATGAAAGCTCAGTGTCAACATTCCAAATGGAAATTCGCATGCTTTTTCTAACAATATTTGTGTTTTGAATGTAATAAAATATTCGAAATATGTATCAAATTTAATTAAAAATCCGCTTTTTCAATCCTTGATGGCAAGAGCTGAAAATAGGAAAATATATTGTTCACGATTGAAACAAAAAAAACTCCACATTATGCAAGAAAATGAATAATTCCGAAAATGGAGCGTCATAATTCAGATTTCATCTCGCTTAATTGCAGCTCATAGTCACTTTAAGTCCGTAATAAAATTCTTCTCGATCTTTTCCACTTTCCCCGAGTTAAATCATTTTCTCTCCCTCGCCTTCCTTCTTGTTCCTGGGCTTTCCATCAGGGATTTTCCTGTTCGTTTTCGACGTGTGCAAATGAAATTCGATTTGCGCCGGCGTTGCAGATTGACGAACGTCGCGCGGCTAAACTTTAATCTTTTATTTTCCGGGCTTGGGTGGGAGGGAAAAACGCTGATGCGCCCGACGAGCCACGTTTTAATCCTTTTACGAAGCAGTGACACACTTTTTTTCTGGTTTTTTAAGTTCTGCCGATGCTATTTTTTCCGCGTCGCGTCAGTCGTGTTTTAGCTTGGATTTTGAGACCCCCGTCTCGAAATGCTTTTGAATCCGTCAGGTTTTTCATATTTGAAAGAAAATTTGTTCCATTCCAGTGTTTATGTGCGAGAGAAAATTGGATATTACTGTTTATTGTTATTTTTTTAACTTTAAACATTTTTACCAGTACTCCATTTTAGAAATACTATCCTGTATGAAATACATGATAAGTATTGACTTTTCTGGTGACAAATTATGTGTAAAAAATGCGTTTACATGCATTCTAATAAACTCTAAAAATCATATTTAATTTGTCTTGTGATAAATGGTATAAAAGTTAGACTATGATAATATCATTATTTAAGATGATTTTTATAATTATTTACAAATCGGAAGGATCAGTGTGCATACAATATTGCATTTACATTCACTTCGAATACAAACACTTTCGCGAAAAAAGTCTCCAACTGTGAAAATTCGTTAAAAAAGGCATGGCCTCAACGTACACCCAAGCGCATCTATATACTGGTTTCGAAAGCAATCGAACGAGCGTTGACACATACGAGAATAGTGGAAACTTAGCCCTGGGGGTATATAACAAGCACTCGCGTATAATTCGTTTGTTGGTAGTGTCGTGGAGAAGAAGGAAAAGTCCGCGGGGCTCACCTATGGTAAAACTTTGATCCCAATAAAATCACTCACGAGTCTGCGCTTATAATTTACTGCCCAGACCCCCGCTGGTGAATATGCATCGCGCGACGAACCACCGCGAGGTATATAGAGGAACGAGGGAAAAAAAGGAAAACGGAAAACGATGGAACTCGAGAGCAATAACTCGACCTCTGCAATCCAGAGACCAAAACGACGTGTGCGCTTGCATGTATATAACGTGAAGAGGCTCGAACTCGGGGATGAAAAAAAAATCGGGGAATGGGTTGCATGTAGGCGTTTTTTTATTGACGTGCGTGACAGATGCGTTGTTTCTTCGCTTTCCTCTCAATCGCTAGCGTTACGACTTCTTACTGTAGTTTTAGAATTTTTGTGACGATCGTTCGTTTCACTTGGACGATTATATTCTAAAATTTAATTCTTAATTATTTGATCTTTGAGGTTCACGAGAATTTTTCCTCGGTGTCTAAAACTTATGAAAAAATTAATTGCGTATTGTATAATTAAAAATAAAACATTTAAGGAGTTACTGATTCACATTCAAATAATTCTTTTTTTCCATTTAGTACTTGGATGATACCGTTTTCCACAACTATCAGTTATATTTGTTTTAATGCTAATAAGTTTTTATTCAAAATATTGCCTATAAAGTTGAAATAGTGAAATAGTTGAGTCCGAGTGATCCAAAAACGCCTTTCATTTTTCTACCTTCATTACAATAAAAATAAATTCAAAATGAATTTGCTGCGCTATTGCTCAACGTAGTCGGACTGGTAGGATTACAAAGGATTAATGCTGACTTTTAGTGTTATTTCTTAAGGGGATTTTGCAAAATGTATACCGACGTTTATCCGCGTCGCCTTATGTTATACCGGGATCATACCTGATGTCACTTTAAATTACTATTTATTTGTGCTTGCATTATATTACGTACTTAGTTCAGTTATTCTACATCTGTCTATCGATATTTATTGCACAATCGCTTAATAGATTATGTGATTTTAAGTTTGAGTGAAAATTTTGGATACTGTGAAATATAGATTTCTAGTTCATATTTTATTTCCGTCTGGGTAACTGAAATATATCATTGATTGATGGTTTACTTGAAAATAGATTGGAGTAGAATATAATATAAAGAAATAATTTTCTAAAAAACAGGATAAATTATTTTCTAATTTTGGTAAATTTTGATTCTATATAATCTTTTCTTGAATGATTATGAGGTAAAAAAAACTAAAAAATATAAAAGTTTAGTTATTTGTTTTTATTCATTAATATAAAAAAACTAATTTCATGTAATGAAATTTTTTAGTTGATGCAAAAGTAAAAAGAAAATTGTTTACATTTTACTTGCAATAAAATGTAGAATAAAATAATTTCATAGTCAGAAGTTGGTACCTATATAAGGCGTCAGCAGTGTAAAATATTGTACCTATAAAAGTAAGTAACGTTTTCACACTCCTTTAAATTTTCCGGTATTCGACAGACGCCCCATCAATTTTTTTTCCATTTGCAAACAAAATTACTTAATATTTTTTGGGGATTATAAGTTGACCTGTAGGCGTGCACCGTGATAAAAGATTACATTCTTGAATTGTAAATATTTCACTTCACTCGTGGGATAAATTCTGCGTAGATATAATACCCCATAAAATATCGATGATGCAGGAAACCTCTTGGCTATTTATTACCTCTAACAATTTTATGGCTAGTCAAACTTGAATATCTGATAGATTGAATTTTAAATGAATGATTGAAATTGAATGCAGTCAAAGCAAATATCCAATTTGTTAACGCTTCTCTCTGTATCTTTGTTTATTTTGACAATTAATAAAATTAATAATATATGATGGTCCTATTGTACCGACATTACAGTATTTTGATTTAAGCAGAAATCATCGTCGAGAGATCTATTAATGATTTCATTTTTCATAGATCCATGTAGGTATTTTTCAAATGAAAATATTCTAGTATCGATAAGGCACACTGAACTTTTCAGAAAACATAATAATTACAGAAGAATTCCATCCCTATCTGTAATTCTACATACATTTACATTGTTTGCAAATCAAAATAAAATTTATGCATTGTTTATACACTGTTCGGTCGGTAAAACAGAAAATTAAAATAATTCCTTACGTAGCAAGAGCAAATTGTCCGCCGATAAAACAGGAGCTTTGGACTAGGATTCTCCAAAATTCAAGCACATGCAATTCTCTTTCTCTCGTTTCTGCACTTAACGGTCAGACAAGCATATCGCCGGCACGAGAGAGCCGCGAGAGACAGAGAGAGCGAGGAGAGGAGAGGGCCGGCATATCGAGCGACGCCGGGCGCCGCGGCGCTGTGGCACCGCCGCTGCCGCCGCCGTCGCCGCCGCCGCTTGCTCTCTCTTTCTCTCCTACCCTCAGTCGCCGATCAGCCACCGCCCCGGTTGCGCATACACCTGACACGAAGAGCTGCCGAAGAGGGAGAGAGTGAGAAAAAAAGGCATATCACAGTCCTTCCGTCTTTTATCTCAGTGCCGATTCTCTCGGTTAGTTCTCTTTTTTTTTTTTGTCTCTTTCGCTTATTTCACACTCGAGTCAAAAATTTCGCTTGTCCGGCAGCTTTTGGTTTTTCTCTTGTTGCGAGGCTTCGATTGGGGTGTTCTTGAGAAGGTGGAGGAGAAGCAGTGAGTAATCGGGAGGGTATATAGCGCTAGGGATGCGAATAAGTAGTAGGATACGGGCTTACTCAGACGGTGCAAGGCCGCATCGGTTTTATGTAGACGTTTTTAGTGGTTGTTGATATTTTAAGCCCTTTTTTTTTCTTATTTACCGGCTTGATGAAGAAGAATTTTATGGAGTACCGCTTAGAGAGGGTAGCGTTTTTGCAAAAGTAATCGATCGTACTCTAAGTGATGAATCATATAGTTAGGGGTGCAATGACATAAAATTCTCAGTAATTTTTTATACTTTATAGGTTCAATTAATTACCGATTAAGAGTTGCTTAGTATTTTTATATATATTTTGTAATAAATATCATTGTTAAATATTTAATCGTTAATGTAAAATGTAATATTTCCTTATTAATATTTGGCACATTGTAAATTTTTTGTTCTTAAATACAATCAAAATGTTTTTTTATCAACTTTAGTTGATAATCTTCACTGTCGAAATTCAATCTATCACGTTTTTTTTCCAAGTAATTATAGTTTGTCCAATTTTTAAGGATATTAAATTCTCTAAAAGTTTTAACCTTAATACCGATGTATAATATCATACGAATATTAAAAAAGTTTTAAATTATCAATTTTCATACCAATTAAGTAACTTGAAATTACATTTCTTATATTATTTATAGTTATAAATTACCGTTTCCTCTCTTTATTGCCAAGTATAACTGGCCATATTTCTTACTTTGATCTAACTGTTGAGATTTTTGCTACAAACGTTCCCATCTTACAGTTCATTTAGCGAGAGAATTTTGAAAAATTGTGAAAGTAAATGTATACCTCGTGCCACTAAGAGAAGCGATTGAATATGATTTTAAAATATTTCTGAACTAAAGCTAATGAACTGAAACTTTAGATGAAATTATAAAATCATTAAGTTACAAAATGACGTCACTTCTGACTGCAACGGAATCAATAAAATCACTTTTATCGCTTTCGCGAAAGTCTATAGCCAAGGAAACTCATTGTCATAGTAACGAAATTTTACCCTTAGTAACAAAATCATGCGCGCGCTCAAAAAGTTCTCTTAATCAGAATACAATCAAATAATTTATAAATAATTGACATAAAAAGTTTATTAATTTTTAATAATAAATTAATGAGTACTACAAGTGTTATGAACATTAATCTACAATCCTTTTAAGTACATTCGATTAACGTTTTCAATTTCAATTATAATATTATTAGTAATAATTTTAGTAAATTAGATCTAGAAAAAAAGTCGGAACTCGAAGAATCTCAGATTTCATTTGCAAACGTTAAATTTTTATAATTTCTGAAAATTTTATGAACACTTCATTTGTTATCAATGTTATTCTCTTACATACGTAATAGGCCAATAAGGGACAAATAAAAAATAATATTAGTCATACGCGTATCGGAGCAAATGAAGGAAAAGATCTGATATCGCCACTTCCTGTGAATTCTCGCTTCTCATTCACCCCAACGAAATTCTCGAGTAGGAGAGAAAGAACAATCGATGCTGAGATAAAAGTCGAGACGATATATACACTCCTTTATGTTTTTTGGACTCTGGAACAACTTCCATTTTTCTCCCCTTGTGTGCCCAACTGATTTAGGAAAGGGAAGCACGAAGGAAGGACCCGTTACAGCTCCTATCACAAATTCGTGAACGTATAATCAGGCAAAATGCTGATCGGTCTTGTGCGCGACTCCGTACTGCAGTGCTTCTGCCACAGCTGCAAGGCGCCGCTCAGCCTCGTCGGTGAGTCGACACCTTCACACTAGCCATTGATTTTTTCATTTTGTAATTTGAATATATAACTTCTGGAGGATAATTAGGGATTTCGTAATCGTTCAGATCGCGTTGCACTTTAGCTGATCGGGAATGAACAAAACTTTATTTTTAAAATGTTGTATAAGCTTGTTATAGGCAGGTATTGGATGTTGCGATACGAAGTTATTACGATTTTCATGTATGACAATTTATTATGCAAGGATTTTTTATTTAACAAATCTGTGCTACGTATTTGTACATTTAGTCTGCATACACGACCTACGAATTCTCGGTTATTGACCTTCGTAGACTACAAGAAATATTCCTTTAGATCTGTAATATTGATAAGACTTTAATTAAAGCGCAGAATTTTTTAAATACTATGAAAGTATTAATGAAATATATTCTATAATACCTTAAGACTTTTTTCAATGTGTAATAAAATATAATATACAAGAAATATTATAATTTACGCTATTCTTTTTTTACCAAAAAAGAATATTTATTTTATATAATCTCCTGTATATTAGTGTGGCGTATTTTAATAATTTATTTTTGTAAGTCTACAAAAATAATTATTAGATATCACTCCTTAAATTGCCTGTAGACGGGCCGCCAAGTATGCTC
>UELU01139291.1:5471-74745 GCA_900490025.1 Megastigmus dorsalis | reverse complement strand
TTCTCGGTTATTGACCTTCGTAGACTACAACAAATATTCCTTTAGATCTGTAATATTGACAAGACTTTAATTAAAGCGCAGAATTTTTTAAATACTATGAAAGTATTAATGAAATATATTCTATAATACCTTAAGACTTTTTTCAATGTGTAATAAAATATAATATACAAGAAATACTATAACTGCACACTAACAGGCTTTCAACGGGTAACCTTCGAGATAATAAAGTTCTATTAATTCGATTGGATTTTAAAATTTCATAAGTGATATTTAACGATCGGTGTGCAGATGCTTCTTATGTAGCACATATGCGTTAATTTATAAAGTAACCTGATAGAAAGTTATGTATGACTCTCAACTTTTAATCAGAACTTTAATTTTAACAAAACTTGCGGCAAGACCTCTATAAAATTAGTCAAACCTGAACAACCTTAACTGAACAATTTCTATCAAGAGGGTATATCTATAATACTATAAAAACTTCTTTAAAAATTGAAGATTTAATTTTATTTTGTTACTTGCAAAGCTTATAAATGCATATTATTTTCATTGTTTTATTTTAGTCAACAAACACAACGCGATTCCAAAAGATTACCGATTATTACACTGCATAATAATTACCTGCAGACCCTGAATTCGAACGCAGAAAAACAGGTTTATTGACATTTTAATTAAAGGCTTTCAATCGACAAAGAAGGGAAAAAGTACCGAGATAAACTAGCCGCAAAGGACGATAAAGTTAATCCTTGCTAATTTATGCGACATTTACGAGTTCTGGCGCTGCTGGGCGTATGTATATAAAAGCTAGCAAATGGTGTTCCTTCGATTTCGCGTGACGCTCGACACTTTGAAGGAAACGTCGCTTTTCTTTTCCTTGTAAACCGTCGCAGCTTGACTTCCGATTCCGAGCTCCCTTGGACAAGGTCAGGCGACTCGATTTCAAAACTCTGACTTCTTGATAGTCACTCCGATCTATTTTTAGAATTATGTTTTTCAATCGATGAACGGAATTAATGGAGTCCGATAGGTATGCAAATGCAGTTCTTTGTACTATGTTTTATACTTCACCTTTAGCTATGATTGTTTTGTACTAAACTTTCGATCCTAATAATGCAGGATAGTACATATAGAATTATCTAATACATCAGCTGAAAATGTTTCTTCTCGCTAATTTTAGAATCATATCTATATGGCTGAAATTTATTCTGTATTGACGAATCTTATCTACTAAAGTACAATTGTAATGGGGTAAACCAGATCTAATCTACAAATTCATTAGTTACAATCTGAAGAATACATCAGTAGCCACTGTAACAAGACTACTTAACGTGGGTCAAGTGATCTCATACTATTCTATTCTGAATTCTCTACCTCTAATAAGTAAGCAAAAAATAGCTTTAATTTGTAAGTACCTAGATTTCAATTTAAAAAGGTTATAACATTAAGTTTACTTTTAAATTCATTATATATTATTAATTACATTCAACTACAATATGTTATGTCATTCAATATCTTTTTTTTTCAAGATTGTCTACTTTGACTATATAAGCTTCTCCACAAAGTCCACCACAAGCTGATCGCTTACATGTCTCACCTAACAGATCAAAATAATCCAATTGGTGTCTTTGCAGTAACCAGATCGATTGGTACTACAAACAAATCGGTTCATCGCAACCTCACAACTCAGCCACTCGGTGCTGTGCTTCCTTGTCACAACCAAACCCAATTCATCATTAAAGTTAACAAAATCCCTAACGTCGCTTCGAATTAACCCACTTAAAGTCCAACCATAATGCCAACCAATCGATCGCCGCAGGACCAACAAGTCAACTCATCGACAATCAAAGTCGAACAGCACTTGACTGGCGCCACTATCAAACACTAACACATTCGTGAATCGTATGTGTACGTTTCATTGAAGGTTTATGCTCTCGTAGTCTCGAGAGTAGCTCTCGAGAGCTCGGCTTTTCATCTGGATTTGCATTATCAGCTATATGCGCGTGCGGCATCAAATGCTTTTCATCGTCTATTGAGAGACGTTTGAAGGGGGAGTGAAGGAATTTCCTCTTGCAGTGGTAACCGATCGATCATATAACCCGGCTAATTATCCGCAGCACCATAGATGAGCGAACCTTGATTCCATCGATATATTGATCTGACGCAGAGAGCAAACTTAAGCTCCCAGCCGGAAGTTATTGTTTCACTGTGTGGGTGAAATGGTACTCCGGCTGACACTCGATACGGCTTATCTTAATTTTTTTCCATTTTCTCCTGACGTTTGGCTGGCTATTGTTGGCGTCCCTTCTATTCATCCCCCTTTTCCATATAGCGGACATCGTCGATGCGGAATTCCTTTACAAGAAAATTAGTCTATGGAAATGCGAATTTTCGATGAGCTTGTTTGATAAAATCCGTAATTGTGACAAATTAAATAAATTTGATGAATGATCAAAAAGTTATTCACAAGTTTTCAGAGTTTAGTTAGCTGATATGGCTAATTTGGATGTTTAAAACTTTGGAATTGATTCACTATTAGATTAGTCACGAATAATATAAACTCATCGTTTATAAAGTACGGTCAAAGTTTTTATTCTAAAATTTTCTGAACTGTTTAATAAGTGAAAATTGTGTCACTTCAATTTTTGTGAAACAATTACAACTACCGCAATCTGACTGCACAGGGATTATTTAAGAAAATCTTAAGTTATAAAACTCTTATTCTGAAATGTTGACGAAACAAATCATTCCAATTTCAGTGCAGAACTTCAGCTTTCAAAAGCAAAAGAAAATAATTGAATAATTCAAAACCGGATTTTACAAGCTTTCATTATTTAGATTGAGGTTTGCATTTTTAATTGAATGAGAGCAGCCGCTTTGGTTTGATTTTATTTGGAGAAACCTGGTGAATTGAATTGCAAAAACACATTTGCCAGGTAAAAGCTCGTTTATTCATTCGTCCAGTCTACGTAATAAATAATTGAATCATTTGTAAACTTATCATTCGTTAGTTAACCTAAAAGCTTTATTAGGGAAACAAATCGTTATGTGTTTATATAAAGTCAGCTATATTTTTTAATAAACGAGTGTTGTAAGAGGTTTATAGGACAACGTTAATCCACAGTTATCGACAAAATACATGTTATCCTCCTAAAATAGTATTTCGCATACACATTTTCCTCTTAGTATTTTATATTCAGGGCTTTCAAGGCTTTTTTATATACAGTGAGTTGGGTTGAAATCTCGTGCAGGTGCAGCGGTGATTTGTCATTGTGCCTTGTCAGTCGTGACTTTTTTTCCATGACTCTTCTCCCTTTTTTTATAGATGCAGAGTTTCCATCGATTTTCCACTTCATGGCTCCCTCTAGTTTTTCATTTTCCCTGGCAGTTAAGAGTGCAATTTTTCACAATCATGCGTGTTCATTTTCCTTTCCTAGATCTTCGTTTTTTTGCCCCTATGTACTGTTCTGGTATTAATATCCGCGAGGAGAGTGCGCTTTTTTTAAATACTCTCTCGCAACGGGATTCCTTTTTACGTGTCAATCTTATTATATCCTTTTTAGCATATATTATTGAATTATATAACCTATTTTTTAGTATCTTATTAATTAAAAAGTTACGTTGATGAATATTTTTAGTAGATTAATTTATATAAAATAAAAGTACAGCATTTTCAATATTAATATTCATTTCTTACTTTAAATTCAATATTTTAATTAACAGTTACCCCAAAATTTATTATCGAGCTTTTATTAAAATTTAATTTCCATTTCGTGGTCTGGACTTTATATTTAGCTGACACAACCATCCATTTTAAAATTTATACTGTATATTTATGGCTGATTTATGCATACTTTAACTATTTAACCTCTAGCTCCAAATATAGATTTGCCTGTTTGAATAGAAGGTTCCTTTATTCTAAATAGACAAGTCTGAGATGGTTGGTCTACTAATTGTTGTATTCCTTACCTAAATTTAGCCACTGCCAAATCGTTAAAATATACTCAGCAGCTTGGCAAAATATAGGAATTTTGACTCTGGTTTATGTATCTCTAACACATTAAACTGATCTTTATCCTGACTGACTCTGTTACATACACAAAACTCGCTAAGAATTCTAAGATTTTCGGTGTCGGTTTTGTAGGCTTTGGGCTAGGTCAAACAGTCGAAACTCGAAATGGTTGATCCAAATTGAAGCCTTGCTACGGCTTAAACAGGATCGCACAAGTTTTAATTTGTTCGAAGAGTTGCTTTGGTCGGAATTGCACTGCGCTGTTATCTTTGGAAGATTATAAATTTGCATAGGTTTTAGAGCATACGCATTGTTTTCACTACCTTATTCAAGCCGTATTTTGAATATTGAACAGAGGATTGTAATATATTTAGAAGTAGGGAAGAGAACGAAATTGCTTTTTTTATCGTTATTCGTAAAGCCGATGCAGAGTATACACTTTTATTTCTTTGCGAGAGCGAAATTCGCAAAAGCTCATGTGCACGTATTCTAAAGTTTCGCGTGACGTCATTCGACTGTTCCAAATCGTGTAAGGTGTATCCTATAGATGTAGCGACGTTACGAAACTTTTAAGAGTCCTATTTTTCTTTTTGTAATTTTGAATACGAGAGTTCGAATGGATAGCCAGTGACTAATTAACCTATATTCGCTAAATATATGATAGTAAAATCACACATTGAACTAGTAGAATAACCCAGTTCTGTAGAAAATGGACCCTTGAACAATATCATGTTGAAATGATCAAACGTGTGGTCAATAAGTTGATAAAAATAAGGTAAGCATGGCAATCAGGTGGACTTAGGTATGTCTCTTTCATTGAATTTCGAATCTCCTGACTTTATTGTCGAGAAATCCTAACGAACGATCGTATAATATTCATTTCTTCTGCATCAAGAGGAGATCATCCAAACTACTACAAATTTGGTAGACATCGGTTGTGGTCCCGTGAGGATATGGGTACCGGCTCGCTGGCGACACGTGAAAAATTATCATATTTCGTTCCAGTGTACTTGCTTACAAATACTGCGCAGGCAGCAGCAGCAGCAGCAGCGAGGAACTCGGTATGGATGCATATATACACACCAGAGCGTCACGCGATATATCCTTCCTCTCGCGTCTTTTCAGCCCAACCCGTCGTTGAAAGCGCGTCTAAATACATATAGAGCTGTGTATACATATACCTGTATGTATCATTATACACATCGCGTCGAAAGTTCGTCGCAGTCGCGTGGTCGGCTGGTCGATACCTGCACACGAAGCCCTTGCGCTTGTCTGGGTGTGCAGTTCTCTCACATGTACACATATATAGATGCGAACGTTATCCGGGCTACCCTACACTGCAGTTCGATCAATTTCTGTCTCACACTCTCTCTCTCTCTCTCGCTTGTATATATGTACGCCTTTCTCCCTTGAATTCTTTACAGTACACGAATAAAGTCGTTTGCTGCCTAGCTCTTTTCTTTTTTTATCGTTCTCACGTTCAAGGGGTTTCGCACCACCAGGTGTATATATGTGTGTGAGGGGTGGACCTTGACAGGAATGTGTGGACTATCGAGGCTGGACGAGGGTGTATAGGTTTTTGCTGTAGAGTGCGAGGCTGTTTAGCTCACCTTTTTTTATTTTTTTTTTATTTTTGCAGCTTGGTTTTCTTGGATTAGGTCGTTTCGCTGCAACGCCGACAAGGTCGGTACCTGCGTAAATTGGAATCTCGTGGTGCAGGCGATTTATTAAGGGGTAGCATGGAAGCTAAATGAATTTTTTTTTTCTAAGTTCACCATCATTTAATTGGTCAAAATCAAACGTGGGCTTGGTAATTGCGTAAGTCGCTGTTCAATCCAACGAAGCAGTGTAAACAAGGGTTGACTTGTTCTATTTGTAGGGTACATGTCACTAATAGTGTAGGAGCATGAAACGATTCGATACCAATAAACTAAACGAAGTGTTCTCCCTCGAATTTCTTTCATCGTTCCGAATTCTTCTTTCTGCTCTTTTTTCACGTTAAAAACAATTGGCGCCATTTTGCAATTGAAATAAATCAAAATAATATTGCTCCAATTATTTCGAAACTGTATACCAACGTGGCTTCCTAATTTTTATACAAAGTTCCAAAGCCTTGCCCTTATTTTTCTAATAACGACTCTTTCCATGCGTTTTTGTCAATTTGTTTGTGCCGTCATTCATTAACAAGATTAACTAAAATTTCAAGTACGTTGATTCGTACTTTATTTTGTATGGAATCGAGGGTAGATTGTTAAAGATTTGATTTGATCCCTTTAAGTTACAGCTGAATATTAAATATGTACGCTCGCCGAGTCGCGGTAGCATCTTGACAATAGCTAATCAATTTCAGCCAATTCCGGAGACTTGTTATATTCGATTTTGGGTTAATTTAATCATAAATGTTGCAGCCTGCAATTAGTATGCGAACTGAATAGCCCGCGGGATGCAATTTCGAGTTGGTTGGCTAATAGGTTCATTTTTTATTGTGTGCACCCAGTTTTTTTTTTTTTTAAATTAGTCACCGATTAGTTAAGAGCAAAACCAGACGAGTTCAACTTTGGAAATTAGCTGAAGACTGATGGCCAATGCCCAACCCACTTCCCAATTTGCAACTAACTATAATTAGTTTCGGATGCCGACCGACTGCAGCTATTTTTGATTTGAAATGTCATGTACTCACAATCTAAAATTAATAAGTAACTTTCTGAATGTTCAAAATACACGAGTTTTAGATTGAAATTAATTGGTCAAAATCAAATTTCTTTTCATACATTTCCTTTTGTCATATTTTAATCATACAATCGCTCTAACGATTTTTCACATTATTCAGAGCAAGGTTTCCTCGCAGTGGCTTCGCTAAATTGGATTAAAAATAAAATGGCTCCAATAATTCTAATTGAATATCGCTATATATATCTATTAATACAAAAGGTCATTTCCATTTTTCGCAACCTGTATACAATAAAACATCGTTACAACTCCCCAGCAGAGAAAGGAAACTGCATTTCACAGCTGCTAACAGCTAAATAATTATCGAAATAGCCCAAGAGAGAGCACATGATTCATTTACACTGCGCTTCCCAGAGAGATACCAACTTTGCCATCAGCCTAAAACACGTATACCCCGAGCTCTCATCTAAAATTCAAGCAGCAAAAGTTGCCAGTTTTAAAAAAAACATGGGAGAAGAAGGGACAGAGAAATATGGAAGAGGAGGAAGAGAGTCTGCGAGAATAGCTTCGAAATCAGCTTTGGCACACGAATTTTCCAGGTCAACTTCGCGAAGTCGTGCAAAGTCGATACTTCGACTTCGGGCTCCCTCTCTCCCTCTCTGTCTCCCTCTGTCTCTCTCCCGCGCACTCTTTGTTCCAACGAAAATGTACATAACGCCTTTTTTCCAACTCTCCCCCCGACGAAAATAGCTCTTTGCGGCCTTTTTTTATACTTTCAGCCTTCCGGGGAGTTGATTGTTCGCGTGCCTGGAGCGTTGACGAGGGTCAATTTTTTTTTTACTTCGCATTAAAACGCTACTCGCTCACTCGCGCAAGGTACACATATATATGCGGGGAGTATTTTTCTGCAGCTAGCATATTCAGATGTTCGTTTCCGCGAGGTTTTCTGCTTTGATTTGGCTATTAGCGCCTTGCGCGACTTTGTCCTGGAAAGAGGAGAGAGATATTTTTAAATTTGATTATGTGGGTTTACGTTAGCAAGGGATCGTCGCTTTTAATGAATTGCACTGATTTACATTTTTGTGTTACACGATTATTCGGACTTGACGCGGATACTTTGGGGATGAGATTTCATTTTTAGAAATTTAATGATCCGAGCATAATTTTTCCATTACCCAATTTATCCATAAATGTTTGGAATTAGCATTTGAATAAAGGCAAAATATTATTCATACAAGACTGCAGAGATTTATTGCGTTACTCGCATTGGAATAAGAGTTGGAGTTCAAGGCTGTATTTTCAATTTTCACTAAATTTTAAGCCAAAGTAAAATAGTCCTAAAAATTCCTAAGCAGACGTATCTATATTTGCTAATTATTTTTTACTTTATGATTTGAAATTTTCAATAACACATGCTAAGAAAGCATTACCTGCCTGAAGAGAAGCTTATTAAAGCTCTCGTGCTTTATTCCTATACACCTATATTCCTATACGCAGTCGAAAACGTTGGAAATATGTTTACCCTTGTTAAAGGCCTTGACTGAAAACGCTCAAAACACTGTTATTTCCAGCCAAATAAATATAGAGAAAAAATTACAATGTGAAAGATCGTTTAGAAAGAGCGGCAAAACCAAAGCTCCATAAACAAGCTTATACAACGTCAACAAAAGAATCCCGAATGTCTATCTCGAAAGAGTCGATAAGAGAAAAAAAAATATGTGCAACAGAAGAACACGTATAACGGTACTAAAGCCTCGATGTTATCTCGAGCCGAATGCTCATCCCGAGCGGCATTGTCTCTTCCAAACAGAGACGCACAATCATATATATACCAAAAGTGCCACGTGCGTTAGATTCGCGACACGCGATTTGGGCGCGGCCCAAGATGGCTACTGTATACACTTCCGCACGCAATATCGTCCCTTCGAAAAAAAAGGGCTAGTTTCTTTCTCCAAGTGCACGTCCTCCAGAAGACGAGTGTATACATATATGTGTGTGTGTGTGTGGGTGTATATAGCTCTTGAATGTGCATACACTTTACGGTCGCGTGTGTGCGTCTCTCTCTCTCTCTCTGTTTGAGCAGCCACTCAGCGACGAGGCGCCGCACCTATGAAGAAGCCCAGCGGCAAAGGCAAGCCCCGCACCAAACAGCCCAAGAAAGTCAAGTTCATAAGTGAGTATATGTGCGAGTTAAGAGAACTTGATGTGTGTGGTTTTCTTCCTTTTTTTTTCTTCTTTCTGTCCTTTTTTTTTTCGTGACTTTATCTGCTTTTCTGCTGCTGCGTGTTTGTACAGTTGAATTTTTGAAGGAAAGATGAGTGTGCGCTTTTTATGGGGGGTTACGGATAGCGGAATGTGTGTGTATGCAGAGTGGCTCTTAGGGAAGTTGGATGTAAATATAATTTTGGATGGAAGTAGTTTGCTTGATGCTGTTCTATTTCTTTTTTTTTCTTTACTGAAACGCAACTGAAACTTGTTCAAGTCTATACTCTCTAAATTTGAACTAATTGTCGAGCAGTGGACCAATTTTCACAGATTCAAAATTTACAGAGACTTGAAATATCGATAAAGTACCATTTATAGAAAGTCCCTTATATGTTAGCAGACGGAACACAAAAGTCCTTCACACGCACTCACAGTATACGTCCCTACATCAATCTGCCCCGATATGAAAAAGCACAGCACGCATTCGCCATGCACTCGTTCGATTTCCCAACGTCTATGTATATATATATAGGTGGTATAATTGACGCTCGTCAATCTCGCCGTCATTGTTGCAAAATCCCCGCTTTTGTATCACTCAGCCAGACGCGCTAAGGAGCAAAAGAGAGAGAGAGAAAGCCTCGAGTGCAGTTTCGAAACGACTCTCTCTCTCCTCTCTGTGTCCACGCTCTCATTGTCTCGCGGAGCGGAGTCTGGCAATCCCTGTGTGTATATATGTATAATACACGTACATTTTAGAAGCTTTGTCTTACAGCTCGCAAAGGGGGGAGGGGACAGTTGAAGTGTAAAGAGCTTGGCTGCCGGCTGGAAAAGTGCTGCAAATGAACAGATGCTTGAACAGCTTCTGTTGATATACCGTGTGTTTTCCGTAATCTCTAAAATATAGACGGGGATTGGAGGGGAAACCTGTATATATATATAATATCGTTGACCTTTATAGTCGGGGTCAAAGTCTTTAGCGATGGATTTTCCGATAAATATATACGTACATCGTCGTGACATTTGTGCTGTACGCGACACGTGACTCCGCCTTTCCTTCGCGTGCGTACAGCTCGCGGGAATAAATTACACCGCGTGCAGCAGAAGCGGATTAAAAATTAATGTCAGTCCCTTGTACAGTTAGACCCAAGCATTGTTGTAACGCGTTCGAATCAACCATAGGACCCAACAAGACAATGTACACTGTTATATATGATGTATAATAGATGAAACTGAAATTTCGGGTATATCGAATGTGCACGTACAGTCGGTTATGCATTGCACATGCGAGCGCACAGACGAGATAAGAGCTATATGACATCACGGCTTTTGCGCATATTTGATTCCTTATATATATATGTGTAAAAAAGTTTTGGGTTCGATACGGGCTCGATCGTATCGAGCATGCATGTTTTGCCACTATCTGTTCCTTCTATACGAATCGATATATAGGTATATACATACACACAGATTGCAGTCTGCGTGTATAATGTATACATATGGAATTGCATAGAAATTTTAGGATGTAACTCTTATAGAAATAGGTGCGCATATCGAGATTTTCATGTTTGGCGCACGATTTCGAAACGTGGGGTATTTTGGAAATGTGCACAATCGTTATAAGGTCTGCGGGATATACAAATTTCTCGCTCGAATGCTTAATCTCTCGAGAAACTCTATGTACACACGTATCTTTTCAATCTCGCATTAAAATATTCCTTTTAATACCGCGGGGCCCTTTTTCTCTGCTCGCTGCACACTCGTCAACTCACCAAAAGCCAAGCCTCCATCCGCATGCACCGAAAAAGAAAGAGAAGTGGCGCGCGGATCGCATCACGCGCCGCGACTTCAAAAGCCACGGCACACTCTTATCCCTCGCAATTGGCGCTCGAACCTCCAAAAGAAAGAGGGTCGAGAGCTTTGAAAAAAAGAAAGTGCCGAGTAATATAAGGATCAAAAGTGGAGAGAGAGAGAGAAGCGTCGCGCGCGCAGTTCAACGAACCCAGCTGCAGCACCGACTCTCTCTCTCTCTCTTGCGCGCGTGGGCTCGTGCACCGGGCGCATGCACTCTCCTATTTTATTGCGCGCTGCCATCGCGAATATCGGAATCGCGAGAGACAATGCAGTCCTCTGTGTATACCGTGTAAATCGCACTGCATCGGCGTAAACAGTGTGTGTGTAAGGAGGATGAATGGGTATAGCGGGAGAATGAATGATGAGTGTGTGCATTATCGATAGAGAGTAAGAGAGAGATTTCTGTATAGTATAGAGAGATGGATGCGAAATGTGCGTATACAACTTTTTGGCGGATGCTGCGAGGTGATGTGTAACGGTAGTTGTTACGGGTCTCGCGGTGTATACACCTACTCGCCGCCTTATTTGGTAGGGTTGCCAGATGCGACTTTGTTTTTCTTTCTTTTTTTTTTTTTTTGTTTGGAGGGGTCCCCGGGTGATTGAGTCGTTGATTGCCTGATGCACTGGCGGACGCGTGTATATGTGCGCCCGGGAAGGGCTTTTTCTCTCATGAAACTGAAAGATCCAAGTTGCCGCAGTTTTTGTATGTAAAATTCGAAAATTGAAAAGGTCATTTGAACGAGTATGTGAAATCGTCACTATATATAGCAAATTTGAAAAAAGTCAACTTTTTATACAAATGTCGCAAAGTTCAGTTAATATAGTACAGATTGTTATAGTATATTCATATGAGCTCATTTTTGTGTGTATGTCAAGGATATTTATGCGCTATGATACGGCTGCAGCTATACGTAACTGTAGACTCATTGAATATAATATATAATAGTCTGATGTATAGAGTTGCGTTTGAACTTGTGGAAGTGTGTGTTGTTTACCTGCATTTTAGCTGCACATTTTTGTTAGATTGTATGGTAAAGTAGTTGCCAGAATATTATACCTGTATACGCGTTCAAGTGAGGTGATTGCCTATATATATTTACAAAAAGGCATAATATCACACGGAAAAAAATCACAAGCAAACATTACTTAATTTAGCTCGGCAGATTACACTGAAGCAGGAATTAAGCAAAATGTATTGAAGTTATTGGGCAAATGTTACTGAAAATATTCGGTAATACATACTGAAATAACAGTCAAATACAAAGTGCTTAAATAATCAAGCAAAGATTACTTTGCCGTCTTCCAATCGCGAGTGTGTATAATATACTCTCTTTTACTAAAATGTAAACATTAACTTTTCAAGTTATTTAATTTATAAGTCCTAATTTTATATTCAATACTTTTCGAATTGGTACTCCCTGTGTATTAAATACGCTTGTCGCTTGTTACGTACATATCACACGGTGTAAAGAACTACAGCGGCAAGACAGAAAATAAAATAAAATAAAATACAAGGCACATTTTGTAAATGATTGGTATATACTTATCGTTACCTTATATAATGTACTATATTAAAAATAAAAAATAAAACGCAGAAAATTAAGCATTTTTCTCAAGTTTATTACTCAAGCGAGTTCTTTTACTCGATTGATCAAGCAAAATTTACCGAACTAGTTCTGTAGATGTTCTATGACCGTCAATCACATCTTGCTTGATGAGTTCAGCTCAAGCTATTCGGTAAATTTTGCTTGAAGGTTCATGAAACTCTGCTTACGATTTTTTTCCGTGGCATAATTTTTATTTTTAAAACTTGAACGACTATAGAAAGAAAAGGCGTTAACAATATACATAGTAGCATATTAGGCAAAGGCAAAAGACGATCGTCGAGCTGTGCAATCGAAGCAAAGAAGCGCTGCACAAAAGGAGCTTATACAGAGTAGGAAATAAAGGAGCTTGCGAGAATTGGTTCGCGGTGCAGGTGCAGCAGCAGCAGCAGCAGCAGGAAGGAAAAACGAAGCTCTATATGTACTGTTATAAGCAGAGGGTGTGCGAGAGCAACAGACTATACACGTAGGCGCACACACACGCGAGTGAGGCCAGACGCCGCGGCGCCTATGGAGACCACACTGCAGTGTCCCTCTCTCTCTCTCTCTTTCTCTCTCCTTGGCAGATCGATCCTCCTTCGCCGAGGCTGAGTCATAGCCTCCTCTCCTATACCGCTACCGAGAGCTCTTTCTCTCTCCCTTCGTGCGTGCCCTGCGAGAGTTTTTCCTCTTCCCTTCTTTATTTCGTCCCTGCGTTGTGTGTCGCATGCGTGGAACCACTGCTCTTTGCGCACGTCTCGGGGGACTTTATTTTCGTTAGGGAGGGGATCGCGCGGGCTTGATTTTTTGGGAATCTCATGGATTTTGATGTTATGTATTAGGGGGTCTTTGAACTTGGAAAATCGTGATTCGGCCGCGCTGATGTCTGAATTTTAAGTTTATACTCTGATTATTTTTTCCGCTATCGGAATTGAGTGCAGTTACTTTTTTTTATATGCGCACGATTCATAATTGTACATCATTGCCGTTGTGTGTGAGACAAAGAGCTCTACTCTTTATTGACGATGAAAAAAAGGTAAAATAGAAGCGAAAAATATAATCTTGATAATATATATCGGAGACGCTTAACAAACGACAGAATCCATTACAAGGGATGAAATATTCATATCTATCCAGTCGGTGGCATCAATCTTTTACCGAGTCCCGTTTTGCCGAGTACGGCGGTCAAGCGAATATTTCGCTCGATCCGCATTAATCATTCCGCGGTAATAGAGATACTCGACCTCCCTCTCCTCCCCTTTACATTAATTCTTTCGCGCTCCGATCATTGTATCCTCGACTATATCGAGCTGAATTGAATAAAAAATGTTCAACGGTCAAAAGACGCGTAAAGCGCACGCGAAATGGAATCCTATAGCGTGAAAATAGTCGGGCTTGGAATGTATATATAGTCGAGTGGATTTATCTGATTAAGATTTGTTCCACACGATGTATTTATATATGTACACGCGGCGGCGCGTTGACAATTACGCCTTAATGTGATTGAATTTCGCGGAGCGCGGCGGCGACGGCACACACGCGAGCCTTGATTACTTCAATGGCCCTTGAGCTTTAGCGCAACTGCGTATATAATGGTACCACGTATACGCTACGCCGACGCTTTAAGTCTCTTGAGCATTTGGATCATCCACTTTGCTGATGCTTGAAAAATAAATGTGTGTGCGTGTGTACCTGGTTTACTTTGATTAATGCCAGGAAGAGTAATGAATTTTCAGTGATTACAAATGGTCGATATTTATACTCTCACGTTGCTTTTTTTTTTTTTATAGATCGTTTATGTGATGTGGATGTGATTTTAAGTTCTTTTGCGTAAATTCCATGGGGAATCGATTTGGTCTAGACAGGCAATCGTTGATCATTTTAATGGATATATCTAGTTTTTTAACATGCCGACAAAGCTTATTTCAATTAAATGTTAAAGATTCATCGCGACGATAAACATTGGTATAAAACGTGGTTTTTTGTTTTTATAGCGACGGAGATCCGCTGCCAAGAGAAGACGAAGGGCGGCCTGCGCTACGAGGTGATCCTGGCTGAGCCTACGGCACCGGCTAAACGCGCCCCGTCGCCCACACCATCGCCAACCCAACCGAGCAACATCGAGGACAAGTTGCGCGCGGCCGAGGAGCGCAGACTGTCGCTCGAGGCGAACAAGATAGCCGCCCTGAACGCCCGACTGAGTAAGATCGAGGAGGTGGCGCGCAAGAAGGACGAGCTCAACGCGAGCTTCGTCAACGCGACGCGCGAGTCCCTCGACATGAAGATGAACAACAGCGAGGAGAAGAGGGAGGCTTACATTACTGATCTGCGGAACAAGCTCAAGGAGCACGTGAGTTGGATATATACGTTGAATTAGGATTTTTTTTTCTTTTTTTTTTCCCCTGGTTTTATACGATTAACCGTAAGACATTCTATATTAGATGAAAAAGTAAATTTTAACTATATTCAACCTGTCTTGGTTTAACATTCTTTGAAGTTACACACGCGTTCAAGTCCTGTAATTTTCAAATAGCTCGTTAAACCCGAAGACTTTTCCTCGTGGAATCGAGCATTTTTCAAGAGCCGCGCCGCGTAAAGCTCGACGAGGAAGAATTCGCTCAACCTGTAATTTCTGCCCGCAGTAAATCCTTCCATTATACGTCAGCTCATACAGATATATACGACTTCACCCGCGGTAAATTATTTCCACGGGGAAATCGATGAGAAAAACTCTCCTGGATATACTTACATCGAGCGAAGTAAAAATAACTTGAAAAGTTTCATTTGATAATTGTGCGATTGCGTTTGTCTTCTTATTTTGCAGTTGGAGGGTGTCGAGAAGACCAGATTATCTCTGGACCAGCAGATCGAAGAGGTTCGCGTCGCCGTCGATGAGAAACTCAAGACTGCCACTGCTCAGCGCGACGAGAACATTAAGAAGATCGTCGAGCGTCTCAAGGAACACGTTAGTGTATATTTCATTCCTTCCGCTTGCATCGATTTTCGTGGTGCAATCGCAGTATATAATACAAGTTTACGGCATTGGTCTTGAATTATATAGATCGATAGCTGCACAAATTTGAAAATTGGATCTCGTAAATCTGAATTACGAAGAGTATATGAATTCCACAATTAAATTCTGCTTTACGAAAATGTATTTGTATATATGTATATTCGTAAAAATCGCACGCTAACGAATTCGTGATGAATTTCAGGAAGACCAAGTGGCACGCGTGCGTCAAAGCATGAACGAGCGAGTTCATCTGCTCGAGTCGCACATTCAGACCAAACTCGTTCAGGCGCGCGAACGACGCGAGCTCATCGAGCGCGAGCAGAAGGAGAAGCTCCGCAATCATGTAAGTTTTACTTCCTCTTAGAAGCTGCAGCAGCTCGCGTCGATTATATTACATATATATAACTGTATACTCGATCACTTGGAATACTGATTAGTTTGTAGGCATATGTGCCTGATGTTATACTTTAAGGCTATGATTATCTGTGTGGGGTTGTAGTTGAAAAGTTTTATTGTCTGATTGATATAGAGCACCGAGGCTTGATTTTTATATTGGCGAAAAGAATGATGAATTAGGCGAACCGCCATAGACGCCAGATATTATTCAGTCAATAAAAATTTTCGTAGATCAATAGAGATGCATTAGGTAGGGATTGGCACTGTATGCTTCAAATTGTTGTAACAAATATCATCCCTCATCTTTGAAAAATTACTTTTTAAAATGGTACACAGATTAAAACCTTGCAGTAAACAAACCATTCGTTATTTCTCAAAAATTCAACATCGATAAAACAGTCTCAACAGTATACCAGAATATCCTCACTTCTCTTTCTCCCAAGTTATAATCACTCTGATTACCATCCAATAATAGAGAATGTAACAAGAGCTCTATTTCGAAATCAAATCCGAACGCGCTCTTCGCAATCCTTCAACTGCTAGGTATATCCTCGTAAAATCATCATTTAACATTCGCCGGCCGCTTAATCTCGGAATTTCTGACTCTCGCAATAACAATAATAAGTAATAGTCGGAGAGAAGTCGAGCGTGCACACACACGGGCGCGGACCGCAGCAGCACACAGTGCCAATCCCCGGCAGAGGCTAGATTATTTAATAGGCTCAAGCCATTAAGCCCCCGTTGTTAATGCGGCTCATTCAGAACACAGTGAGGGTGGCTAGAGTGCGCGAGACGGCAGACTCTCACGTCGCCAGGGATGTCGAGGCGATAAAGCGCGAGTCCGACGCGAGGTTAATCACCGCGGAGCTCAATCGCCAGCGGGAGATACAGCGTCGCGTGCAGGCCATTCGCCAGCATGTAATATGACAATACAAAAACAAGATTCATTCAATTTCAGATAGTCTTTCTTACTACTTCTCTTTCCCTTTCTCTTACTCTTTCTCTCTCTCACTCTTACTCTTACTCTTACTGTCAGTCTATATTCTGTCCATCTTTTCCCTTTAGGACTATGTGTACTGAAAATATGTGCATGATCTCGTTTAATGTGTTGATTAATTAAAGACATAACTATTTAAATTAAATTTGTTTTTAAATCAAAATAACGATGCGAATCAGTTTCTTGAACCCCAGAAAAATCGCATATTTTCAGTATAGGGATCTGCGATAGTGATTTTGCTTACTCGTTTCATTTTGCTGTTTATTGATTTTCACCGCTCTCTACATCGCCAGCCTACGAGATATTGATACACCGCAAAGTAATGTGCATTGAATGTCACAAAAATGAAATTTTTTAAGTGGATAATAGAAAGAGATAAATAAATTAAGGATTTTTCACAAATAAATTATCTACACTGAACTTGTATAGAATTTTGTCGTGCTACATTCCACGGTTAAAAAAATTTGGCTAAGAAAAATTATTTATTTCTTGATTCTTTTCGGCTTATTAGAATCGCTTTAAAATTTGCTAGAAGAAGCAAAAAACTTTTCTATAAGCTTCGATCACGCACTGTCCCACAGTTAAGCAACACCACATACGAATGTCAAAAATGTATGCAAAATAATATTCCCCTCATACTAATTTTTATATCTTGAATTGTGGATTCAATCCATGCAAATATTAACTGTGCTCAAATCATTAACAGAGAGCGCAATGACTACATTAATGAAAAGAAACCTTCCAACAAAAAATACATTTTCTGAATTGTGACTATTGAATATTTTATGGAAAAAAATGACATAATATTTTAAAGAACCATTC
Source organism: Megastigmus dorsalis (assembly GCA_900490025.1). NCBI lineage: Eukaryota > Metazoa > Arthropoda > Insecta > Hymenoptera > Megastigmidae > Megastigmus > Megastigmus dorsalis. Next base: position 57,199 of record UELU01139291.1, on the reverse strand, counting down.
AATTTCATAATTCGATTTATTTCCAAATAGAATATGAGGAATCACACATTTACTGTAATCGTCACCTGGCTTAGAGAACTCAACAATTATTTTAAATTCTTTAATAGTTGCTAGAAGCTTGACGAATTTTTATTTAAATTAGATTTTAGTAAAATATATAGTGCATAAGAAAGCATGATTGTTTAAAACTTTTGTAAAAAACAGTTCCATCTTCAAATCGAAACAATATGCCGAATACTAATCAAATTGATATCTGAAAAACATTCATGTTTTTCTCCCATTTTCTAACTATGCAAATTGAATGTTTAATATTAAGAACGCTACAATTTTAACGAATTTTCTTTATTTTAAAGGAGAAACGCGTGGAAATGGTCAGGCAAAACAAAGCTAAAGTTCAAACCAAAGACGGCCAGGAGGATATCATGGACAACATGCCCGTAGGCAAGGAGACCGCGAGCTCCGGCTAAGCCACTTCACCGACACTTCGCTCATCTCAATTTTAATTGTATTATTACTAACGTCTAGGAGTATTAAGAAAAAAAAACACTGCCTTTCTTTGTTTTTAACTCCAACAACGCATACGTACTTTAAGAATTGATATTAGTTTCATGTGTGGGAGTGAACAGAAGCTCCAGGTTCCCTTTTTTATTTTTAATGGAAAAGATCGGTACATGCAAAATTGATTTAGTAGTATCAACGCTTTTCAACCTTACTTTACTTTTGTTTCCCCTAAGATTCGTGTAAGCTACTTGAACGCTGCTTTCATTATTAAGTATATTTATTGTTTTGCTTTTGTGAGGAAAAGAAAAAAAGAGAGATCAGGGACGAGCGGACTGTTTCGGTGACAGAATGATTCTTTTTTGTGCCGAACAAATCCACGAGATCCTTGAAAGTGACTCGGGGTTATATGTAGCATTTATGGCGATAAGAAACTCGATTACCGACTGAGTGAAATGAATCTAAACGTTGCGAATGAAATTCAAAATGAGATGCCATATATAAGTGATATTATTTTAAATTTGTTTCAAATGATACTTTTGAAGCACTTTTAAAGGAACACCGGTTCTGAAACTCTCGTTTAATGTCTCGTAACCCAGTGGTTGGGGTGGAATTTTTCATATTGATACAGTATTTTATTTTATAATTTTTAAATTTCTGTCGTGTTTTAATTGACTTCTTTATAAATTTAAATCATTCCTTTTAATTATAAACAAGTTTCTCTTTTATAATAACGGATACAACTATTAGTGTACAAATTACTAATAGTTATAAGTAATATCCTAAACAGTACTTCACTTAATTATTTTAAACTTTGCAATGCAATGAAATAATTAATACGATAAGGCTTTTACAAATTAGAAATCGTAGAATAATTTATATGAATAAGAAAAAGATCCATTTTTTGGCGAATATCAATTACTTGATCGGTAATAAGAGGCTTTCGCATCGTTACGCTAAAAAAAAGAAGAGAGAAAGAGAGACCGCGCGTTGTCTCGTGCGTTTATAAAATCGGAACACGCGAAACTCCGCGCAAAGTTGCGTTATTATATATTAAAAATACGTAATAGTGCTTTATACTAGGCTTGAAATAAAAAAAAAAAGTGAAACCTTAAAAAAATTTTGTACTCGATCATTGTAATATTACTAATGCTCTAACAGATAAAACGAACAAATAATTAATAAAAAGAATATGTAGTACACTGATTTAACAAAGGATAAAAAAAAAAACAAAAAAAAATACAAGAAAATATACTATATGAATAATATGACGCTTCTGTGATGACTTCACTATATCTCTCAAAGTGTTTTACTATACATTATCTATATATATATATATTATTAGTTATTGAAAGGGAGGAAAAATTTAAAAGTCGAAATACACAACGTGCCGCAGCGAGGAAGAGGAAGAAGATAAAAAAAATTTACTAACCTTTTCTATTTCTTTTGTCGTAGCTAGAGTGTAAGCAATCAAGCTTTAAGAAAAGATTTCGATGAAAATTTTTTGTAAACGACGAGACTATGATATTACATCATTTGTATGGATCCGTGAAATACCAAGGGGTCTTTGATCGCCAGTATTAGCAAGTTAAAAATAAGGCGAATGAAAAAAAGAGGAATAATTATCGAACCGTGAACAATAACCGTAACGGTCTATTCGTTAAGGAAGTTTGTTATCAGTGATATGTATATCATGAATCGTTATCATACATTTTTTTTTAATTTTTGTAATGAGTGACAAAATTATTATATTAAGTATCACGAGCATAAATAGAATGCATACATTATCATTGCATTCACATAACTTAATTTTGTAATCTTCTTTTATACTCTTGCAATTATTTTATAATAATATATTTTTTATTATCAATTGGCTTTAATAATGATATAAACGTATTCGACGTTTAAGCGAAATAATTCATATACATACATTTGTGATGAAACTTCTTTAAAAAAAATCGAATAAGTGTGAAAACGTACGCACGAGTTACAATGTATGAGGCCTTGCTTACGGTCTATGCGCTTGCAGATATAAGAACAACTACAAAACTTAAACAAAGTCCGAGACTCGATAGGTTCTGATGTGAATGACTTATTTCGTTTTTTGAAGACACGACAAAAAAAAATTTAAGACGATGTAATTGATTGCGGGGGGGATAACGTCTATTTTTGCATAATTGTTGTGATCTTCTTGCAAAAGCATGTAATATCGCGTGTACGATCAATGCATTTATATATTTAACGAGAATACCTAACAAAAAACGTCTTGTATGTTACAATGATTGTCATTATCGCCTTACGTTATTATAACGCTTATAAACGTGTTTCTACGCTAAATGAAATAAAGATTAAAGTAAAATATGATGAAATATGAATATGAATTATATACGTTATTTGTATGGTTTTTTCGTGAAAAGACAAAAAAATTAATGATAATTATATAGCAGTAATAATAATGCTTCGATATCGTGCTAAGTGGAAAAAATGCTGAATAGGAGTGGTACGAAAGGGTTAAAAGCGAGAGAAAAACGCAAATAAATACACGTTCGTATAAAATGTTGTCTTGTTTATTTACTACAAATCCTTATACACCTTGCATAATTTATTTACTTGCCAAATTTACAAATTACAAGAAAATTTAGAAAAATATTAATTTTTCTTTATAGATATTATTTTTATTTCCATCACATGTATTTTGAAAATTTAATTTATACCATAGTCTGGTGAAATCTAATATGACCTGGTTTTTCCCGACAAATATAATACGAATTTTCCAACTGAAGCTAATACGGCTTGAAATACTCTGACGGAAACTAACACTAATATATTATAATATAATAATTATAGTTTCGAAAAATCAGGGTTAGATTCATTTTCATTTCTGTAACTAATTATTAAAATAAATAAGATTTTTATGGAGTATCCTAAGTTTTAATCAATATATTTTTTAATTAAAAATATCGTTTATAATTACTTATGCGGTGTTATGCTTAATTCAATGTAACGAAGATAATCAAATTATCAGTTTTGAAAGAGTCTTTTTGTGCATATTATTATAACTATTATTATAATTATTTAATTTTATAAATCAACAACAAAAATTATAAGGAAACCATTTAAAATTATACAAGCATATTGACATAGCTATACACTTAAAATTACGCGAATCTGTGAATCAACACAAATATTATAAACTTTTCCGCCATAATGGTCGAATTCTATTTATAACTTATTCCCTGTGGTTGAAAAACTCGATGAAGATATATATATATAGTAAGTGAGAGGGAAAGAGATAGAAGACGGACTTGCATTGATTATCGTGGACCAATCGCAGCACTCCACGAAAAATTGTTGTGGACGTCGCGTGTGCGGAGGCGGTGAGGAAGAGTTGAGTGCGTGTTCATCCTTACTTTATTTGGCTGAAAAGAATCATCGCTTTCACAGAGTTTAAAGAACGCCGGTGACGTTAATACTAGGAGCACGAGTGAATAATCCAAGTTTCTTCCAAGGCTCGAGAGCAACAAAATGCAGGAGATGCATCTTGGTGAGTTTCGAAGCTCAACGTTTGCGTTTTTTTTTTTACATGCAAGAACACCGGCTTTGTTCGTATATTGCTAATAATATAATTTATTTTGGGTTTTTCACACTAGAGCCATTAATATATTTATTACTGCTACTCGAGTTGAAATTTTAGATATTAATTTTGAGCGATTTCGAATGGAAAATCGCTTTTTCTTATATAACCGCACTTTGTAATTTAAAAGGTTATCATTATAGTGGTTCAGTGCTTTCATTAGTTTATAATGATACAATTCTTTTGAATAGGATTGACGTTGCTGCTGCTGGGAGCAGTAGGAGTACAATGTATGTACCCATCAAACTCTGATGTTGTGGATTTAACGCAAAGCAACTTTGATAACAAAGTCATAAACAGTGATAATATATGGATCGTTGAGTTTTATGCACCTTGGTGCGGACATTGCCAACAGTTGAAGCCTGAGTATGAGAAGGCTGCTACAGCTCTTAAGGTAATAATAATAATTCAATGACTAGTCACATTCATAAAAAATGACTCATACAGTATTATAGATAGACTGTTAATTTTACAGTTATTTTTCAAATGATTACAAGATTAATATTCCATTAAGACAATATTTTATGTTGTGATGTTCAACATTATTTTAAATTTTTTATTAATCTCTTTAAAAGTATGTACACTAATAAATTAATAAAATAATTTTCAATTCAGGGCATTGTCAAAGTTGGAGGTGTTAATGCCGATGAACATAAATCTCTGGGAGGTAAATTCGGTGTTACTGGTTTCCCAACTATCAAAATCTTTGGTGCTGATAAGAGCAAGCCCGAAGACTTTAATGGACCCAGAACTGCTGCTGGTCTGGTTGATGCAGCACTTAAAGCTGCTTCTCAAAAGGCTCGTGGTAATTTAAGTGGTAAAAAGAGCGGTAGTGGTGGTGGTGGCGGTGACTCCAAGGATGTTATTGAGCTTACTGATGAGAACTTTGACAAACTTGTCTTGGGTTCAGAGGATATGTGGCTCGTTGAGTTCTTTGCTCCTTGGTGTGGTCATTGTAAGAACCTTGCACCACAGTGGGCCAGTGCAGCTTCTGAATTGAAGGGAAAAGTCAAGCTTGGTGCTTTGGATGCTACTGTCCACACTATTAAGGTGAATTTCTATCCCATTTATATAATCTTAATATTTAAAAATAATTAATTTTATTAAAATTAAATTATTGTTATATATATAAAGTTATATAATGATTTTAAATTTTTTTTTCCAAACTTTAAAAGTTAGACATGCGCTAATGCTTTTTTAATAAATTTAAATATTAAATACGCAATTTTTTCGACTTCAGGGTAGCCAGTACGAGATTCGAGGCTATCCAACAATTAAGTTCTTCGCCCCTGGTAAGAAGGACTCTGACTCGGTGTCAGATTATGATGGTGGTCGCACCAGCTCGGAGATCGTCAATTGGGCACTCGACAAGCTATCGGAGAACATACCTGCACCCGAACTTACGCAAATCGTCGACGAGAAAAGCTTGAAAAAGGCTTGCGAGGATAAACCACTTTGTATTGTATCCGTTTTGCCGCACATACTCGACTGCCAGTCCGACTGCAGAAATGGTTACCTCAAGATCTTGACAAACCTCGGCGAGAAGTACAAGAAGAAGATGTGGGGGTAAGTTTAGGGCATTCTTCCTACCATACATAATTGATTGGATTATATGAAAAGTTCAGGTTTGAAAAAATTTAGCTTTCAAATGGAAAAAAAAATACTAATGGAAAATATTCTCGATAGATGGGTATGGTCTGAGGCTGGCGCACAACCACACATCGAGGAGGCTTTGGAAATCGGTGGGTTTGGATACCCCGCATTGGCAGCCGTCAACATTAAGAAGATGAAGTATTCGCTCTTGAAGGGTAGCTTCTCTCAGGACGGCATCAACGAGTTCCTGCGTGACTTGAGTTACGGTCGTGGAGGCACAGCACCTTTAAAGGGCACCGAGCTTCCCAAGATTTATGAGACTGAACCTTGGGACGGCAAGGATGCTGAACCACCACAGGAAGAGGATATCGATCTCAGCGACGTTGACCTTGACGAAAAGGATGAGCTTTAAATACTGGGAGAGATAACCAACTGACTGAAATCATTTCCTTTAATATTCTTCATCTTTCTGCGGTCTATTCGCTCTCATTAATAAGGTGTGTGTACGAGTGATGTTAAATTGTCCGTGGAAAAAAGAAGCTTTGTATAGGGATTAGGTGTGCATTGTTGGTACTGTTAAATTGATCTTTTATGTGATGAAATTATTGTTTTTGTCTAGACAGTGTATTGTTCTAGTTTTAAATGGACATTGATATGCTACATTACTGTCCAACAATTAAGTTCTTCGCCCCAGATACTGATATGCTACATTACAAGTACTTTTAAACCTTGCGCCCAGAAAGATTGAATTGAGTAATGAAAGTCCAGTTTTATAATTTATTTAAGCTTATTATCTGCTACTTTTTAGACTATCTGAATAGAAATTAAATTTTAATTTATCTTTTCTTAATTATATTGCAACTACACTGCCTTAAAATTTTAAATTGTTTATTTTTTTTAACAATTTCGGTTTTCATGAACAACAATATTGGTTGGAGAATTGATGAGAAAAAATTATACACATTTTAAAAATACCAGTGACAAAATTGATGTCATTAATAGTTTATCGTTTCGAACGGATAAAATGCGGTGGCCAGCTATAAAGAAAATGTGATATAAATATCTAGATAAAAACTATTTCATATTATCAGGAAATTATTATGTTCAATTATTTTTACCTCTCATTAATAAATAATAAATGAAATTATCAAATTTTACTTTTCATAAATAATGTAAACAGCGTATTAATGAAATTAAAATTAAATTAACATTTTTCTTTATTAAACAAGATGTAACAGTAAAAAGTTATTTTCAATACTATAAAAATTTAAAAAGTAAGTCAATAAACCTATAAGATTAAAATGTGGCCTAACAAGTTTGGTGTGGTAGGGTTGTTAGATTTTTCTTCCAAATACATGAACTTTTGTCAGAAAGATTTGTAAAATACTTTAAGTACTTAATGATATTTCTGGCAGAACAAAAATGTTCAAAGCGAGTGTCTAGAATCGCATTTTGTACTATGTACACATGATTCATATACAATTTTTTTCCTGGGCAATATAAGCAATTTGATGCACGTAGGAGAAAATGTAATGGAAAGTACTCTATGTAATGAATAAATAATTTATTGTAACTCATTTAAAAACATCTATCGAACGCACTAAGATGTCGGTAGCATAATATTTATGTAAAAAAGGTGCGTCGACCTGCATTTCTTCCAAAAAAAAACGATATGTTTTAGTGGGACAATACTCACTTTTAAAAAATTTGTGATCGACATTCCATGCTCTTGAGAATCATTTTGTCTTAACGACGTCTATTGTCTATTTTTATACTGATTGCGGCATTATAACTTTCAAACTATCAAGATCCACTTTTTATGAAAAGGAAAAAAGAAAAAATGACAGAAAAAGAAAAGGGATAAATTTCTTACATATCACACAATAGCAGTGAGCTGAGTTTGTTGATTGTATAACGGGTTGAAAAGATTTTTGTAGCTTTTTTACAGTTTGAATACATATTATAACTTCATTGTTGATTCCCTCAAACTTGTGTGAATTTATAACGTGCATATATAGAAAATGCAACTCACATTTATGGTACATAAAAGAACATTTGTAAATAGGTTTATCAATGTCCCAAGTATTTCATCTTTTTTTCTTTTAAGTTTAGTGTCTTCCAGCGGAGCTCAAAATACTACATGAATACTTAAAAGAAGCGAAAGTATATTACAATCGAAGTACACACGTTGTTAATCAAATGTAATTATAATTTGTCATTTTATTAAATATAAGTTACCCGTAAAATATTTAGTCTTGTTCTGTTCCCTACAATTTTTATTTAATAATAAGTTGTACTTAGTTAGTCAAGCATTATTTTAAATCTTTCTCTTTTAATTTCTATTACAATATCTATCTACACAGGAATTTTTAAGTTTGCTTTATTTAGAATGATAAACTACTTAGTAAAATAAGAATTTAATTTCTAAGAAAAAAGTAATACTTATTAGCTACAATATTAATTGTTTATTAGCATTTGTTATTGATTTAAAAATTTAAAGGTCCATGCACGTACAGATTCTGCATCATATGTATGCATAGCTATATATATATATGCATGCATACGTAAACTACACCAGTGCAACAGACGAGACAATCACCGCAATCCGCATGCACTCAGCAGCACACGATTTTTAGAGCCTGAGCGAATCCGAGCGATCCATACTAGCACGTGACCTTGCCAGCCTCCAATCATGAGTCTCGATCGTCACTGTGGCGATCATAAGCATTTTCCATAAATAAGCGCGCTAAAAACGCGTTATAACAAAAAAAAGCGCCAAAGCAGAGTGTTCCGTATCAACTCTCCATTCGCGTCATACTTCAAAATCACCTAAAACAAACAAAAAGCCTTGATGTCCCGTGAACAACCTGAAGCAAGTAAAAGAACGCGTGTCAAGAAAAAGCAGCTGTGTGTAGTGAAAACGCGCCATCTCTTCACGCGAGAAATTCGCGGAAACACCGCATGAGAGCGAAAAGATCTCTCACTCTCCAAGGGGGAGCGCCGAGAATACATCGGGGCTTCGGCTCTTCTCCAGTCTTCTTCCCGCGTAATAATATATCTTGTTACCCCTAACTCTCTCCCACCCCCCCAAGAACTGCAGTCGAAACACGGAAAAAAGAACAGGAGGCGAGAGAACAAGCTCCGTCTGGTCGCCGACGGAGTTTAGACTTTAGTCATCTTTCCGAGATCGTGCAGGTGTTGCTGCGTGATCTCGCGCGAGGGACGCAAAACCGAGAGAATTTCCCGCGCGTTCGGGCGCGCCGCTGCTGCTAAGAGTAGCTGGTCGGCGTAATAATTAAATAGTGCAGGGACGCGTGCCGTAGACGATGGCTGCCAGCAGTTTCCAGAGAACGATGAAGACCCTCAAGGATACGAGCATGCCGGACATCAAGACTCAGGCCCTAACCTCCCTAAGAAGGTATGCGCCCTTTGTTCTCCCTTATTTTTTTTGCACGTCTTCTCATCTCTTTTTTTACCTCTCTGGAGCTGCTGCGCATAGCGGCACGTACATAAGTACGATATCGATGATCTCGGTTCTCGATCATTGCGTCTTTGGGATAGAGTTCGCATGTTTTCCGGCGTATTTGTTATACTTGCAGCTTTTAGCAGAGTAGATGCAGGAAAATAGTTTTTAGGTAGTTAGCTTTGGGTATGTCTACGGGGTATTTTCGTTTCAATGCGGAATGTAATGCCGTCTGGAGTTTCCGAAGTCTTTTTTCGTTGTTGGTCAAGATTTACGCCGCTGCACTTTTTGTCAGAAATACGTTTCACATTTGCTAGTTTGTTATGTGTGCGAAATTTAAATGACCATATGAGGGTGCCATTAATATTAAAGCACATTATTTGAGAGTTAAAATAATTTGTTTATTATTTGAAATTTCGTAGACTTATTTTTAACGCCTTATTATCACTTATCTTTTAGGTATTTTATCTTATGTAAGATTTAGTAACCAGGTTGTAATACAGACAGTATTTCAAGTTTATTTTTTCTTTATTTTAGGTACAAATGACCTGAATTTTTTTTAATTTGAATATGTATCTGTTTTAGCTGTAAACACTCAGTGACTTGTATTTTAAAGATATTTAAATTTAATTGAAAACATGAATTATGGTATATTATTATTTTCTTAATAATGACAATGACTCATTAAAGTATACTGCCCAGTGCCCAAACACTTGAAGAATATCTTGGCTCTTAATTAAATTATCTTTAATGGATTTAACTCTCAAGATAAAGAATTAATAGTTGATATAGAGAAATTAAATCTTATGGTGTTTGCACTATACATTTTTTATGTGAAATAAACTTTCATTGTTATAGTTTTTGTTTGATGTTGCCTAGTAATTTAGGTGCACATAGTTTTGATCAAGTATATTGTTGCATTTTCAAACAAAGATATTTGTAAAAAAAACCTACAGGCTAAAGTTTAAAATAGTTCAAATATTGATTTATAATAAATTTGGGAAAGTTTTTACTCCAAAATTTATAACTATTTTTTGCATTTGGAATGTATTTTATATATTTTTGACATATTGAATAGGTTTTGTATTTATTGAATGAGAGTACTCATCATTTGTTATGAAATAATATATATTTATTATGGTAATATAATGATATTAATACGCTAAATCACTAAAACACTTATCAAAATATAAAGATCTGTAAAATATTTTTGAAAATAATTATATTTTTTTTATAATATTTTTTGAAATTATAATCACCTAAAATTATTAATTTCATTCTAAAGTAATAAGAATTTTTTAATTTCAGAATATATTTAGAAGATCAAAAAAGTATAAAAGCATTAAAAGATGAAGAATTTTGTGAGCTTTGTAATGCAATCATAACTACAAGTATTACAGAAGATGAAAAACTATTTATTGAGGCATGTCGTACTCTTGATATTATCTTACCAGAAACAAAAAACAGAAATTTTGACTTTTTTCAGTCAATTTTGCAAATAAATCGGAAAAAAAGGTTAGATCTATGTTTATGATACTGTCGTGGATTGTCAGTGACAATCAGTTATTTATAAAATAATTATTATTGATTCGAGTTTCTTTAATTGTCACTGACAATTCTCTTTAATGTACAATTAATAATTTTGTTACAACTCATATTATACCTTGTTATAATTTTAGACTTAAGATATTTGTATCTTTGAATATCTTAAAGGATGAAACAGTGGCAATAGTTGCCAATAATAAGTCGATACTGGAATTTTTGAATAATTGTCTGCAATCCATTCAGCCAAAATCAATGGTTTGGCTTTTACCAGAAAATGCAGACAATGCAGCTGTAATAAAAAATGTGGAAAATTTAACTTTAAATAAAGATGAAGAATTTGAAGAAAAAGTTGTTGAAAAGGCCTTGCGGTTACTTAGCAGGCTGTGCAATTTATATTCTATTGGATTAAATATTCGTCAATTTGATCATTTAATAATGGATAAAGTTATTTTACTTGCTTATATGGGTCATCGCAGGCAAAGAACTCAGGCCTTAATTGTCTTGCAACAATCTGTAAAAAATGATTTAGGAACACGTATGAAATCAATTGAGCGAGAAGCATGGGAAAAATACAAAACTACTCTTCAGAATGTTTATTGCAAACGTATGTCCCTGTTAGTAAATCTTTCTGAGCAGGATTGGGCTTCCCAATGGGAAACAAGTATCGCTTTGATTGGTTCCGATCTTCATCGGGGCTCTGGTTTAGTAAACAGTATATTAAAAGTTGAAGAACTAGCTTTTAAATCAGCTGATCCTAATCGAAGGTAAATATAAATCTGAATATAGTACTTGATTATTTAATAATTTATTTATTCAAAATCTTATATTAAATTTAATAATTTTATAATTAATTTAAAATTGTTTACAGGCAAGCTTTTTTATCTTGGAAATTACTAATAGACAACTTCGCCCTGGATCAGCATGAATTAGCAACTAGCCGTCGTATAAAGCTCCTTTGTGTTCCCTTAAATGCCAAAAACAGTAAAACTGAATTAATGGTGCTCACAAAACTGGAGGTCTGGTGGCATCTGATCTACAAAATTTATCCCAGCCTATCAGAATGTATTGACACAGTTCTTGTACCATTTATAAACATGTGCTTTGGTCCTTTTAGTGAAAAGCCTCTTTTCATTCAGAAAAATGACTCTAATGTTTCACTGGGAAAAAAGTTTCCTAAAACTCAAATTTTTGCTATTGATGCTATTGTACAACTAATTGTAAATAAGGAGGATGGGTCAAAAGTTACAATTTGTAACATTGAAAAATTATCTGATCCAGTCAACAATGCAATCTTCGAAAGAATATACAAGATTTTTATTCATAGCTTTGGTGAAATTTTACTTAGTCTAGGATTATTGCCAGATGAGGATATTAAAAACAAATCAGATATTTACAAGGCTGTGTGGAATAGTCTGATTAAGAGAATCGAGGGATATGATAAAATGAAAGTGAGTGTAATTTAAATTTATATGTTTAGTCATTTAGCAACATCAAAAATCAATATATTCATTTTATAATTTGTTTCACCCACTTTACAGGTTGCAATGTATAAAGAAGTAACAAGTGTTATTGTTGAACTAATTAAGAAACGATTTTACAAAATACCTACTGTTAAAGATTTCTTGTTTAATGTTGTATTGAAAGATTTTGATCAGCTAGCTATAAACATGCAATTTTCTGAAAGTGTTTTGATGGAATTCACTCACACCTTTTTACAAGTAGATAATTTCTCATATCTTACAAAGTATGTATATAATGTAAAAAATATTTTTTAAATAATTGTAGGTGCAATATCAATAATTAAAACTTTTTTCTTTTAAGTGATCATTATCAATCTATTGAATCATTACTTTGGCATTTGATTAAACCTAAGCATTCAGATGCTTATTATCCACAAACAATGGAATTAATGCAAGCAATATTAAAACTTCTAGAGAGTGCAAAGAAAATCAACCCTAATGAGTAAGATTTATTATTTGTTACAAAACACGTAACATTATATAATTTTTTAATTTTTTAATTATAATTTAATTTTATAACACTAAAATTTATCTTCCAATTTTTAGATCCGCGGTTTGTGAGTTGTGGTGTGTTCTTGCCAGAACTGTCAAAAAATTTACAGAAGGTTCTCAAAACATCAATGAAGGCACGCGAACTGAACATAACTTTAAAACTATTGAAGAAATTTTAATTTTTCCTTTTGCAAACATATTTATTAACGATCATACTCAAGTAAGATTTTATTCATTTTCTATATATTTTACTTTATATTATTAAAAAAACAGATGTGTATTAATAAATAAAAATTTTTTAATAGTGGAAAGCTGTGGCTGAAGCATGGCGAGACCTGTACAAGCAGTTTGATTTTCTAGCAGAATTGATTGTATCTGTAAAATCTAACGAAATCTTGAACAAAACATCTAATATGATTATAACAGCTTTAAATAATGACAAAAAGTGTTGTGATTTTGCGGCTATATGTCTTGACGCATTACTTAGCACAGTAAATTATGATAATTTAACTATTGGTAAGTTAATTTTTTTTTCATATTATAAAAGATGTACAATCACACTGCTACAACTGTTAGCGGAGTCTCTATTTTTAACATTTTGAAACTTGACATACAATTTCAGACAAAGAGGTGCCACCATTTGTGCAGCTACTGAAGGATGTAACCTTACAATGCCTAAATAGTAACAGTTTTGCAACTGATAGAGCCCTGAAAGCACTGTCTGCTTTTCTCTTGCGAGTCTTCAGCCACAGCGTGGAAGCAGCTGCTCATTATTTGAAAATCGTAGAGCCTGTCGCCAAATGTATGCTCGCGAGAGCTGACGACAACAATCAAGAGCGTGATATAACTAGTACCTGGACCACCATTGTTGGCCTTTTCAAAAAACTTCAGAAGTCGCTCACTTATGAGCTACTTAACAGCTACAGACAATCTCTTGTTTTGGCTATGTTACATTTGAATATAGATATATCATCAGTGGCATTTTCAATTTTGGATTTGAAAGAAAGTCTCGACGAAAAATCCAAAAAGGTATTTTACTTTATTTATTTAAAAAATTTATTTTATTATTTTAGGTGCGATATTTAATAAATGTTTGCATCATTTGAAAGGTACTTGAGGAAATCATTAATGAACTGAAGGAGACATCAGTCAAAAATAATTATGATACAGAAGACATGAAAGAAAAGTCTAAGAAAGTAAAGGGTATATATGTCAAGCCAATTGGCAGTTTTCTTAATCGTAAGACAATGAGTCCATCAAATAAAATTACTACAATGCATAATGGAAAAGATAATATGGACAAGAACAAAGTTGCTCAAATGGAACCTGATTCCCAGGTATAGTCATATTTTATAACAATTTTTATGGTTAAGCAGAAGAATTTTCAATTATTTTCATTAAAAAATATTGTATTATACTTTGAATTTTAATGATTTAATAATCATAAAAATTGTTATCTAAATGTGTCTAAAAAATAAATTGATATTTTATTTTATTTTTCTAAATTTATTTTGTAGGATTTTGTAGAAATAAAGTCAGATATTAAATTAGATGTCACCCGTCTGACAGAACATCAAAAAGAAATGTTAAAAAAACGCAGGGACGATATACCAGCGATGTACAACGAGCTCACGGTTTCCAATTCTCAAGATACCCAAGAACTTCAGCACTGGTTTGACGCAAAAAGTGGAAAACCGTCCCCTGTAAAAGGTGTAACATTATCTAATAACAATGACGAATCAAAATCCACATCGACGTCAATGCGCTTCAAAAATATTGTACAAGTTTTTGAGAACGATAAAGAAAAAATCGTTGAAAAACCAGTGATGTAAGTATTAAACAAATTAAATTTGTTATTTTGCAATTGATAGAATTTAAAATTTAAGATCATTACCTATATTTCATTTATCATTTACTATTTAAAATACCGAAATATGTGCTTATAGTTGATGTTTATAGGTATTATACATTAATAATACACAAAATTAATCAAAAAGGCAATCGTGATTTTATTTATAGTTCCGCCGACGTTCCTTCTCCAAAAGTAGAAGTAGAAGAGCAGCCGGGGGTCGTAGCCGTGCCGACGATAGAAGACTCGCAGAAGAAAGCACCAGTCGAGCCAGCGCCGATCGTGGCGAAGAAGTTAGACTTCGAATCGCGGGACGAGTATCCATCGGAACAGATTTCGCCGTCGATCATCGACAACGCGAAAATGCGACGGAGGAGTCACGTCGAGGAAAGCATTGGAACTAGTTAGTGCAATTTTTGTTTTTTTTTGTTCCGCGTTTCCTTTTTTCCTTGATGCTTGTTTATTTTTAGAAACCGAAACGCTATTCATTTTATCTAATTATCTTATGTTTACTCGCGTTTATCGTCGAATGGGGAGAGATAGGTGAATAAGTGTGATAAACAGAAGTCGGTTTTATTTCTCTCCAATTTTTGTTACGCTAACCCGATATATTATTTAACGTTTGATTGTAAAATATATAAAATTTCAAGCGTTACCGATAATACGCTACCTAACCTAAAAATTGATTTTTAATCGTGACGTGGAAATTACGCGGATTTTAAACGTAAATTATTTCATGTTGGCAATCGCATGTTGAACGGTACTTTCTTTCGTTTCTTCGTCATCGTTAATCTGAAGGATCCTTGTCACTAACAAACAAAAATTGTGTACTTAATTAAATACATTTGGATAAATCTTGTATTAAATTTTTTGAAAAATAAATAAACATTTGCATAAAGTTGTTAAAAAACCCAAACTCGGTATAATAAAATTTTTTTTAAGTATGATATACAACAAGTTAGAAAACATTTATGTGATATTACACAATTTAAACGTTAAACCAAAAAGTTGAGTGTGCATAATCAAAGAGAAATTGTAAAAAACACATGTATGTGCGATCTGTATTTATTCAACTCGATGGGTCTTGTTTTCGGTGCAGGCGCAGCGCAGGACAAGAATGTACGAGCGACGCGCCGTTCGCTGCAGCCGCAGCCGCAACGTGGAACTCTGCGGAAGTTCAACAGCACCGAGCAGCTGAACAAACGGGGCAAGAAGAGGCGCAACTCGGAGAGCAACTCCGAGGGTATGCTTGGCATCGAGCGGGAGAAGAGAGCGCGACGCGAGAGCACACCGCCAGCTGTTCTCAACAGCAGCACCGACAGCGCCAAGTCCGGCGAAGATAAGAACACGGTAAGCGCTATTCGAAATGTCAAGGCTATTCGATTATGCGGGTTTTGTATTTTTGGTATGTTTCTAAAAGTAGTTCTTTTGTTAATTGCACTTGAATAATGTTTATTATTTATACTCTGTTATTCAAAGTACAAAAAGTATAAGTGCATTGCAATTTTTTGTAAATTGAAATTCTCATTGGCAAATTTTCTATGGTGTACTGTGAAAAATTTTTAGGACGGCGATGGCAAAAAATTCACAAAACGCCAGATGAACGAAATGTCACGACTTAAAATCGACATGAGGTTCGAACCCTTGCCAAGTAGGCGCAGCGTCGGCAAAATTAGCGAAACCGCCAACACCGACAAAAAATCAGCCACCTCCAAAGAGGAAAAGTCGAAGGAGGACAAAAGCAGCGCAGCCAATAAGCCGGAGACCAACAATCAGCAGCAGCAGCAACAAAATAACGCTAATAAGCGGCGCTCGTTGAAAAGTAGCACGAATGTCTTGCCGAAAATCGAGGAGAAAGAAGTGCACAGGAGAGACAGCGGACATAAGAAGCCAGCAGCGCTCGAGAGCACGGAAACGAGCAGCAAAGTGGCTACCCGCAGATCGGGGTTGAGTAGAATAGAAAATGCCTTATCGAAGAAGAAAACTGAAATACCTGAGACACCGGAGGAGACCGACTTCGAGGACGCTGCAACACAAATCGAGCCTGTAGAAGAAGAAAAAGTCGATGACAGCTCTGGTAAGGATTTTTTTTTGTTTTACGAATAATTTTTAATTTTGCTAGAATGTATTTTAGTTATTCGACTTTTTTTAAAAGATTTAAAATTAGAAATGTTTTTGAATACACTTTATCAAATATGAAATATACATACACTTATTTTGCACAATATGTGTAAAATTTACCAAACTATTCAAATTAAATTTTTGTGCACTAGGACCCTATTTTTCATATATATTTGAAGGAATAAAATATTACTATTATTATAAATAATATCGTTGTGTTAAATATTTATTGTTTTCAGATAAGTGCCCAGTGATCGAAAATGACGAATCTGTAGTCGCTGATATAAAGTCGTCACAAGATTCAGATATTGTAGAAAGTTCACAGGAGCCTACTTTCAATTCAAAAGTGGACAAAGTGGAGTGTTTTATAAAAATTAAGAAAGTAGAAGTAATACAGGTTTCACAGACTGTAAAGATTTCAGAAGAAGTTATACCAGAAAAGGAAGAAAAACCAAAAATTACGGAAACAACTATCGATTTGGATGAAAGTGAAGTATCAATTATACCTGCAACAGTTGAACCTGAAAAGCCTGCACCAGCTCAGCCAGAAGTAAAAAAAGTTGAGAATAATTCTGGTAAGGATATTTTTTTAACTTTGCTTAATAACAGAAATTGTAATTGTGATATTCGTATAACATAATAAATAAAATTTTTAATTACAATATTCGTTCAGAGATAGTAATAACGAAACAAATAAAATTGACTAATTTCATGTTTTTGCAGGTAAACTACCGATTCCACCAAGTCACTCGTCATCTCCGAAAAGTTCCAACACGCGTATCTTCAAATCTAAAGCTTTTCCACTGCAGGGTCGCGCTGCTCAAATGCTTGGCCTCGTAACGAAACAGTCGATTGCGGAAAAACTGAGCTCGGAAGTCTCGTTCGGCAAATCTGATATGAGTTCGAGCGACGATGTAACGCCAGTCAGCATTACGAAACGTGACAAAACCATTGGCAAGGATTGCGATCGAGTCGTAAGCCCGAGCACCGGTAGTAGCGGCAGTCGTCAGGAAAAGATGTTCAGCAACATGAACCAGAGCATGAGGCAGGAGATGTGTTCCTCGCCCGCTATGACCATGTTCTGCAATCTGAGGAACGACGGCGAGCGCATTTCGCCTAAACTTGACAAACACGAACAGCGCGACAACGACACCGGCGACAAAGAAAGCGCTATTGTCGTTACCGCCGATGACTCACCTAACGGAAAAGTCAGGAGGGAACTGCCACTGCTCGAGTGGTCTAACGCCAATCCACCGTCCTTAACTGCCTCTCCAAGTGCCAGTATACTTAAGAGAATGCAGGATGCGGAAATCGATACACCGAACAGAGTACGTGAATTTTTTTGTTTTCATCAGTGTTTTGAACCTTATTCAATTTGTTATTCCTTAGTATTTCCTCTTTAATACGCATTCATGTATGTGAAAGATTTTTCTAATAATACTGTTTTCTTTTTCAAGAAAAAGCGAGTAAGCTTTGCCGACCCACCTGTATCCCGAGAGATGGGCTACGAGATAATGACGGAATCGTCATCACCGCCGAAACTCGAGAAACTTCCCTCATTGCGTAGTCCGATCTCGCGTAAGGATTTCAAGAAACACACGAAATTAAGGCTCATCCATGTCGATGTGGATAAACTGGAAAAGGAGAACGAAGACTTACAGACGACCGTTGCACAGGAAAAACCGATGGACGTTTCTGTCAGCAACTCCCCGAACGCCATTCCCCTTTCAGCGAAAATAAAACTGGCAACTGTACTCTCCGCAATTCCATCGGAGGAGTTGAAAATAACAGAAGTTGAGACTAATCATACTCAAGATATCGACATGTTCGTCGATCACAATAACGTGTCGAACAACGAGGAGAACATCAATATCCCCAAGACCTCGACTCAGACTGATCAAAACCATTCTCCCATTAAATTAGATTCCATTAACTTATCACATATTCTTCACAAATCATCGGACAGTCAACATAACTCGCTAGAGGACACTGTTGATGTCAACAATATGTCTTCCAGCCTTAGTAACACTTCCAATTCATCAGATAGACCTATAAAAAGCTGTTCTCAACAAAGCGGAGAACCCAGCGATACGCTTCCAGTAACCGATTCCATATTCTCGAATTTGCCACTCAGTCAAGAGACTCAATCAAGGTAAGCAAAAGTATTAAAATCAAACTAATTTTATATCTACTTTTTTTTTATTATTTCTTTTACATGTAGTACGATAGGATATTTAAATTTTTTTGTTTTTGTTAATATAGCGTGGCGCAATTAAATGAGCCTGAAAATCTGGATTCTACATTACCGGTGTACCCATCGTTGATATCCTGTGCCGACACTGTGGAGTCGGTCAGTGGCGATCTGGTAGATCCTCTATTCACAAATAACTTGGCGAAGCACCTGTCGGGTAAATCAATAAGATCGATCGGCGATTTGGCTCAGTTGACCGAACGCGACATCAACAGACTGCCGATAAAGAGTCCTAAAATACCTTGTCTAAAGAAGGCACTCTCGAGGTACGAAGAACGACAACGCGGCAACAAGACACCCGAAAGAAGAGTAAAGAACGCCGTTTCCTCGAGTACGCCTCTCGGCAACAAACGCAGAGACAAGAACAAGGACGAAGCTAACTCTTTTGATGATCTGATGAAGAATAGTAACACCATCGACTTGGCATCTATCAATGTATCAGCCTTATATGATCACAAAATATCTAGTAAGAGACGATCCACTGACAGTTCCATGCAGACCAGTCCTGTGAAAAAACCTAAAAAGAGCGATGAGGAGGTGTGCACCGAAGTCATGGACAAATGCGATGATGCTTTCTTGTTCGAGGCTTTTGTTAAGAGGTTCGACGCTGAAAGAATTCTTAAAGGATACAGAGTAAGTTTTTTGTACAGTATTTCGCGTGGGTAATATTTTTTAAATGTTTATTTATCTGCAGACGGTTACCAAACTTAAATTGCTAAAAATGGATCTTAAATTTTAAGAAATTAAATTCTGTTCTCTTACAGCATATTATGTTCTGTAACAAAACTATAAAGGCTGATAATTAATATACATAAAAACCTTAATATCTTAGCAAATAACATTTAATTTTTATTGTTTTTTTTTTTTTTTTTTTCAGAAAAAAATGAGTGACAAATCGGAAAAAGAATTAAAGCGAAATACCTTAGAGATTCTTGGTTTGAGTATGGAAGATGATAGTGAAGAAAGTTTCAAAGCTTCCACAAAAACTGCAGGCCTGCAAAAAGTACTTCGGGAATTACCGAAAATCTTCAATAACGACGAAGAATTCTTCGACTCGGTGCTGAAAACTTACAAGAAAAAACTTAACCCTGCTGAAGTGCTGAAGGTTCTGCAACCTGACGGAGTTAAGAGTGCTATTACAGATAAGTTTAGCTCGTCAGAATTATTAGGTATTCTCGCTAAAAGACTTTCGCAAGAAAAAGAAACGGACAAAGAATTAATGATTGCTGACACGAATGATCTTAAAGTTATTTTGGACAGTGTCTCTCTAGACTCGATAATTAATCAATTGAGAACGAAGACTGAATTCAAGTCTTCAGAAGCATTGCTCAATGTAGTTTTAGAAAGCTGCACCGAAAAATTGACAGACAGCAAAAAGAACGCTATTTTTAAGACCTTGACAGATAATATCGATGTCTGCATACTTGCCGACATGTACAACGATGTTATAAAGTCGGGAGTGCGCAAAATGCAAGATAAATAACAATATTATTAAATATTATAATGTATGGGCTATGTTTTACCGAGCTGAAAACTTGTATGATCAAGTTGCAATCGTTGGGCATGTTATTTTTCTTTATATTGGAACATCGCTTGAAAAAAAAGACTGATCATGCCGAACATGTTAAGATTTCAAAAGTTGTATTTTTTAGCGTTTTCAAGCAACTATTTACGTTATTTCATTTTTTACGTGCATCTTTATAGAAGTACGTTAGTTGACAGAACCTTATTGGTTAATAGTTCTATGTTTATTTTTAAGAACTGGATTAGGACATGTAAATATATTAGTAAATTTCTATCAATTAAGCTGTACAATGAAATTTATTGGATTATTGTGTAAAGTAATTTGGAAATTTTTTTTTTGATTCACTCTTTTTAACTAAATTTCTAGTATCGAGAAAAAAAAATCAGATTTTTGACCGAAGTTGTAGTTACTGATAACGATGTATTTATGTATAAAAAAAGATTGAATATTCATTCAATAGATTTGTTCCGAAAAAAATCAATTTTACATTATATTATTATATATATACACACTACATTATATTTCACATTACCCTACTGTAGACTTAACAGTAGGTGATGAATTATAATCAAAGAAAAAGTATTGATTTGCCACATACTTTTAAAGAATAAAATCTTTAGTTTAAAAGTAAGATTTTAATATTTATTTAATGAACATAAGAATCAGTAATTTCGTAGTATTGTAATTTCGTTAAAAAGTTAGTGTTTATATTTTATACCTTGTAACTGTAAGATATGATTATTCCTAATAAAAAACTTAGTATGTAACGAACAAGCCTTAAAGTGTTTTATTATTATTCTCCAGTGAATTCTGTCATTTTACGATAATAAATCATCAAATATCTCAGTCGTAATAAATGAAACTTGCAGTCAAGAAATGAGCGATTTTGTTACGCATTACAAATACCTAGAATTTGTTAACTATTGCAGGTGGGCGTGATTTAAGCATTTATAAATATGCTTAAGGAAACATTTGGAAAATATTCAAAGAATTTAATAAATTAGCAGGTATCAATCAAACACCAAGAACTTGCGAATGAGTTCTTATTTTTATTTAAAAATTTCAAAATAGCTATTTCGAACTTCAAAATAAACGGCGAACTGAGAGATGAGTCACAATACAATACATTGACAGACAAAATTATGACGGCAGCAGTCGCGAGCGGCGTGCGGAGCGCCATACCATTGTCAGCGGTTGACCATTGTTCTAAGCTCGACCGTAACGTAACTTTACACCTCTCCTCCTTCTCTCGTTTCTGTACGCGCGCGTGCACAAGCAGAGTTTTTTTCTGAGCCGCGAGGAGAGCCAACTTGGCTTGCGGTCGTCGGCTGCGTTGAGTGTGCTGTGCGTGCGAGACCCGTGGAAGCCCAGTCGATCTCGAAAAACGCGACGTCAAGCAGTAGTCGCTGCTCGTACGCTTTTCCATCTCTCTCCACAAGAGAGCTAGCTCTAATAGCTATTATATTCCATCTCTCTCTCTCGTACTCGCGGGCTGTACTGTACGTCGTTGAACTTTAATTACTCTGATACTCTCTTTCTCTCCCCGATCGCATTCTCGAAAATCGTGTGTGGATGTGTTTGAGTGCTCCGGAGTACGTAAGTGTCGTAAGTAGTAAGTACCTACTTACTGACTACTGTATAGTTTTGTAGGAGAGAAAAGAGAGATCGTAACTAACGTACGAGGCGTGAGAGAAAAGTGGGCATAACATGTTTATAAACATTTTTCCCGGTGTCTCGATCGACAGCTCCATTTGATACCCGAACATTCAAACCTTAACGTCATCTTCTCGCCTTGTCGTCCAGTTGAAGAAGAAGACGAGCGAGACTTTTCTCTCGAGTGAGAGAACACCCTTCGGGAGAGGCAATTCGTCACGTAAGCTACTCCACTTTTTTCTCTAATTATTTCAATCAAGAAAAGGGTAAAGAAAGCAGCGTCGAAGTACTCGGGGGGATAAGTCCATGGCGAGGATTCCTCGCTTTTTTGTTCATCGTGTGCCTCGAGTTCGGTCGCGCGCGCAACATAACCTATTTTTAAACGTTCTACGATGACATTATTTTTTTCTGCCGATCTCCGCGCGGGCGAGTGATTCAACCTTTTTCTCTCCTCTCTGCGCGCTTTTATCGCTGGATTTCGTCCATACATCAAGATAAGAAAGCCACGTTTTGTAGCCTCCGATTAATTTCTTTTTAAAATTCTGGACTACAGTCGTGTCGTTTTTTTGTGCTATTTGTGAGAACGAGGGAGCCTTGGAATTCGCCCGACTTTGCACACCATCCCGAGCTTTTTTTGGATAAGAGGAAGAACGTAATATTCTCGTATGAAAAAAAGATGCGTTGGACAATCGTCAGATCTCAATTCGATAATTAAAGCAGTCCAATTCACGGGCGTCTCGGACAATTGGAGCAATCGCGAGTGTCAACAAACTAATCTAGGACGCATTGACAACTAATCTCGGCGATAATAATTAGGCTCATGTTCCTCGGAAGAGTTACAGTATTGTGAGTAAAAAAAATCGTTCTCGTGTTCTGTCTTGCCTCCCTTTTTCATTGTTTTCGTCATCGTTATTACCGTGGAATGCGAGGGAAGACGAGAATTTCAAATGTTCTTGTGGTAAATGATCATCAGTACACAGTTAAGGAGCTTCCTTCTGGTTCTGATAAAAGGTTTAAAGATGTTAAATGAAATTTATTACTACATTGTACTGAAATTCATTTACAAAGGTATTAATGGAGGTGGCCTTTCGAACAAAACAATATATTATCATATAAGTTTTACAACATATTTTTATTAGGTGTTCATTTTTCATAAATTAAGATTGTTGAGCTTTATACTCTCTTTTTATTATATTTTTATCTTCTACATTACCTTCTAAGAAATTATTACTCCGGAATGTAGGAAGTATTTAAATATTCATTTTCAAATAGATTAGTTGCATTTCCTATAATTATTAATTGTTATTCTTCAAAATTGATTATAATATTTAAAATAAGAGATCGATAATTTACAAATTAATTAATATGAAAGTTGTTAAAGATATAAAACGTTTTTATTGTTTTTTAAACAATTATGATGGTTGTGAACTATTTTTAACCTTGACATTAATAATAATTTTGAAGTTTGTTTATTGTAAGTTGATATTTAGTTGCACAAAACAGGGTGTGTAAAGTTGTTGATTTGTATAAACTATTTGCATAAATAAGCATTGTACTTGAGTGCTTTATTAAATTGATATGTTTATATATAAACAGGTACACCTAAAATGGATAAAAATATTTATTAAATTTTGTAATGAAATGCAATGCTCTTAAAACTGAATTGAGTAGTTTAGTTTTTAAAATTAAAATTTTTTGTTGTTTACTTAAAACTACAAATATTTAACTTGTAAAAGTTTGTACCACTCAATAAAGAACATTGTTATAAATCTCATAAATACTTTTATTGTTCAACTCTTTGAGTAAATTACAGTATTTAATAAGTCATAACAATTTTATTAGTTTTTTTTTTTTTTTTTTAGTTACACGGTAATGCTTTGTAAAGTCTTGTAATGTTTAAAAGATGCAGCCATTAAATGAATCATTTTTAGAAATCAGAATAATAAATTTTAAATTGTTATATTTTTAACTTGATATGAATTGTTCACAAAATATGTAATAATTAATCTTTATCCAAGTAAATTTCTTTTAAGTTCTTAAATAAATTTTAGTTCATTGAATTATTGTTATAAAAAATAAATTCTTTGGCTAGAATAAGAAAAATTCTCATGGAAAATGAAGCTAATGATAAATATTCAATTAACTTCATGCCATTTTATCACTTATTACTTAATGCAAGGTAATTTCTAAGCAGATAAAAGAGGTGAAAAATAATAATCACTCAATAAAAAGAGATCTTACATGGACAGATTAGCAATGTAGTTGAGACCACTTAAGTCGATATCTCATCTGAAATTAGGACTGAAAAGTAGCACAATAGAGGCCTAGATTAATGATTATCATGTTAGTGTGTGAATTTCTTACATTTATTGATGATAAATGTGAGACTGTATTGTTAGAGACTTATCAATTGCAGGCTAACACATCTTGTAAAAAGTATTTGATCTTGATCAATTGACTAGTATTTCTTGACTAGCTTAAGTAAGCTAGCTTTGAAGATTTATGTATTCCGCACAAGGGAAAGCTATTTTATCGCAAGATTTGTTTGTGAAAGTTCCATTTTACAATCGTCTGATAGTGGATTTTGTTTGATTTACCTGAAAAATTTTTTTGTATTCAATATCTTTGAATAGAAAGTAGATTAGAATAGATTATTTTGTAGGCATAGTGTGTCAGAAGGATGTTGCTTCTTATCATTTCAAGATATTTACTTAGAAAAACAGTTCATTTCTATTTTCTATTAAAACATAAAATTATGAAAAGATCATCACCAATTGCAATTAAAAAAGTTCATTTATCTTTTCAAATTCCTGTTTTACATGCAAATAATAATTTATAAATTTATGGATGCTTATCTTTCAAGAGATATGATGTTGAGATAAATTAGATGCCAATGAAGCGTGCAATGTCGCTGACCCTTCAAAGTTCTTATCATTTAATTAGTGTCTTGTTAACCTTTAACGTTTTTTTTTACATGTTTTTTGTTTCTTATTTTCAGATAACCAACATGGGACGGTTCACAGGGAAAAAATGTCGTCTTTTGACCATGCTGTGGTTGACGGCGTTTTTCTTTCTTGTAGAAATAATTGTGGGATATGTCACAAATTCAATGGCTCTAATAGCGGACAGTTTTCATATGCTGTCAGACGTGGCTGCACTAGTTGTAGCCTTTCTTTCTGTAAAAGCAAGTATACTATGTTTATTTAATATTTTACAATAAACTCAATTAAAAATTTAAGTTTTTATCTCTGAAATAATACATAATATATAACTATTTTAAGAGATCTGTTCTACAATAAATTCACATAATGGATTTTTTTGTATTTTATCTTGTATTATCCAATTGTAACATAATAAGTAGTATTAAAATTCCTGAAATTTAAATAAAAAAGATTATGTCATAATTGAAAAAAATAGTAAAAAGAAAGGGAATGAAAGGAGGAAAAGTTAAATTATTTAACTATTGTCTAAATGTGAGAATTATTATTGTTCTTTCATGCATGACAATCTGATTTTTTTTATGCTTTTTTAATCCATTATTCAATGATTGATCGAGTACAGCAGAAAGATACCTATGATTAATCTAGAAAATATCAAGGTTTTCCTTTTTGTACGAAATGTAATATGTTCGCATAACACTTTTTTATATGCTTCATACATAACATCTTTTCATATTTTGTTTCCATATTTCTTATGTACCTTTTACAGCAGAATGGTAACAATAAGTGTTAATAAGCATAATGTACAAACACTTTAATTTGAAGAAGTATTGGAAGATTCTGTACTATTATTATACTGTTAGCAGTATTTTGACACTTCTATCAAATTAACTTTATCACTAAAGCTCATTCAAATTATTTTTAAAATAAAGTAAATTCGAATATTTTTCTACAATACAAATCTGCTTGATTGTTTTAGATGTCTCCAAAGAAGTGGTCAAAGAACACATTTGGTTGGGCCAGGGCTGAAGTTTTGGGAGCCCTGGTCAATGCAGTTTTCCTAGTTGCGCTGTGCTTTAGTATTACCGTTGAGGCCTGCAAGAGGTTCATCGAAGTAGAGGAGATCCACGAGGCTAAATTTCTTGTTGTAGTGGGAGCCTTGGGACTTTTAGTTAATCTTGTAGGATTATGCTTATTCCATGGTAATTATATTTTCATTTTATACAACTTATCATAAATCACCGTTGGACGTATTCAAACTGTTTCCGCGCATCAACGGAAATAATACAAACTTATAGCAAATATTAAACAGTGGTAATATCGTAATAGCAACATCAAAGTTTGGTTCTCTTTCTGATCCAACAATAGCCTTTGTTTACTTTAAGGACACAATAGCAAATTCTCCGATTAATATCGTTTATTAATGTCCATTCGAATTGCATAAGTAGCTAAGGAGGAATGCTAATTCCCTTCTTGTGTATATAAGGTGAAACGTTTGTAATAATCTCATCAACATCCTGCTCTCATTCCTATCTCTGCAGTATTGGCCGTTTCGCTTCCTTGTACATCCGGTGTGGGTCAACCGCACGAATACCAAACGACCACTTATAAAGATTTAGAATAAAATCGAATGAAATTTCATGCATTTTAAACTTTAGTAATTTTTCAAATAAATATCAAAATGCGGTTGTGTTATACAAGTTAATTTTTCTTTTATCAATGTTTGGCGATGAAGTTTTGGCGATTTCTTTATCGCCCTTTTCTAGTCTACATTGTTTATTAATACATTTGAAGGATGTATACACAACAAGGGGACTGGGTTGAATGATATCCCTATGGATATGTAATAAGTCTGTAATTGTGTATTTTGAAATTTTAATCTTATATGACATGTATTAATAAACAATATAAACCGTTAAAGGGCGATAAAGAAATCACCGAAATGCCGTCGTCGAACTTCAATAAAAGAAAAATTAACTCGTAACACAACCACAATTTAATATTTATTTGATTATACAAAACAACGAGTGTTTTGAAGAATGTATATTTAGTAATGCATGAAATTTCATTCGAATATATATATATATATATATAAACAAGCACTACTGCATTATTTACGTAAAACCTATCAGCTAATGATAATACTAATAGCTTTTCAAACAAAACGTCTTTGTATTTTTATTTATAATTTTTACAATTCTCATTAATATTATGTAAGTATAAAACAATAGGGTATTATAAATTTAAAAGCTCTGAAAAAATACATAAAAGAGACATAATCGCTTAATAAAGCAGATACTCGTGGGATAAATAGGAGAGTCAGTTCATGTTGATAAATTAAGGAATACGTGGTAATTCTATGTAGTTTCTAATTAACTAGACGTTGTATTACATAGTTATTGCTTGTTTAATCGATGCTTGCTATTTACTGAATACAAAGTAATTCACTTCATAGATTAATCCCGGATAATTGTAACGATCCTGGCAATAGACTAATTTTAGATCACTTTTAATAAGTCATGCAGTTTTCAAAAATATCGTATGCCAATAATAAAGTCTGGATTTTCCAAGTAACGCTTAAGTTAAATAAACTACAGACTTTGAGCAAGTTCGAGTCTAAATTAGACCGCCGCTCGTTGTACGTGTCAAAAGCGCTCATTTAGAAGTAGCAAGTTACAACTACATACATCAGCAGTCAAATGCGAAAAAAGCGACTCTCAAAGATGTAGTCTCGTGTTTTACAGCAAAACTACAGAGCATCGCTTTGTCCCACTCCCCCTTTTGTATCCACGTGCATCCACACGGAGCTTTCCTCTCGCAACTCTCGAAAACTCGCAAGAAGCGCCTAAATCCTGATAAAGCAATTCCCCCAATTCGACATAAGCGATAATGGCCCTACGTATAGGCCTACACGTAATTTCACGCATCTTACGTTGCCGCGGGGGCAAAAACGTCAGGGCCCAACGAATTCTCACGTCTCCTCATTCGTTTTTGCAGAGCACGGCCACGGTCACGGCCACTCGCACGGGATCTCGCGCAGCCACAATAGACTGAGCACACTTGTGGGCACCGACGACAACGAGAACGACGAGACCTACAGGCCACCCTCGCCCATAAAGCGAGTCGCCGCAGCTCATGGACATAGCCACGGCCACAACCATGGGGACGGCAGCCAGATGAACATGCGCGGCGTCTTTCTCCATGTGCTGTCCGACGCGCTTGGATCTGTCATCGTCATCGTGTCTGCGCTCATTGTTTGGCTCACCAAGTGGGAGTACAGGTCTGTAGACTATGATGCTCGGGGCTTTGGATCTTATTCCATTTGATTTTTCACTCTTGCTGCAGTGATTTTGCAGAATTTTCTTTTAGAGAGTGAAGATGATTTTCATTTAAAATCGCCATGAATATGAAAGGACACTTAATATAATATATTATAAGATTTACAAGAAATTGCTTGTTCAAATTTCATTTTCAAAATAATCTTTTGAATAAAAGTACTTCTTTTGAGTATATAATTAATTTTACATTCAAAAAGAAACAGCCCTTAACTCCATGTATTGCGAAAATCTCATTACGATTAGAGTGACGAGTTTCTCTAGAATAGTGATTATTCTATTGAGTTATCCATTTTATTTCTTGAAATCCAGTCTTAACTACTCATAAGAAGTTTAAAATACTTTTTATGAAGTGTGTAGTACGTGCACTAGGAAAAAAATCTTTACATCTGAGTATATTCGTTATTGAAAGAATTTTCTAACTGTTAAGTTTTATCATTAACGGTATGTGAATGTAAAGGTCGTTTCCTCTTTGTAAGTGGTTAATTTTTCATACATTCCGAGCTGCAACAATGTTGCCTTTGATAAAAATAGTCTGAGTGCTTCAAGTTTCTCATGACGTACTTCATATAGACATTAGATACATCAATTACTATATGGCATGTATGTGAGCATCAAGGAAAGATTAGTTCTTGAGTAGTTTAGTTAAGATCATATTTTTTACGGAATATTCAGAAAGATTTTTACGTTCTTTTTCCAAAAAGATATTTCTTTTTTAATGTCAGTCTTGATTTTCCAATCCTAGAATTTATCTCTGTACTCTATTTAGTCTCATATTCTAAAGCTATTAATTAATATAAATAATTATAATTCATTTAAATAAGTAATCTTAATACATATTAGGTACTTCGTACTTCAATCTTACGTTATATTAGTTCTTTGTTCCATGACTAAACTTTACTGAACTTGGTATTTTTTTTTCCACTAAATTGGATAGCTTAACGGGATCGATAAGCACTAGTTTTTTCAGAATACAGTTTCTTGAGTACAATAGAAATGATATAGTGGCATCGTCTAGACCGTATAAGAACACAATAGAAAAAATTTGTCGATTACTCGCACCTTTGAAAAACATCAGAAAATCGCGGTCAAAGTGGATTATATAACAATGGCACTGTGTCTCGATATTTCTGACTGACCATTCGTGGTTATTTCTATTTCATATACATAACTGTACGTTTTATATAATTATTTCCGAGAAATAGAACAACGAACCATTTTATTGTTACTGTTACATATTTGTGCGATCTTCAAACACTTCAAAGGTGCTTTTCTTACAAATTGCTCCAGTTGCATTTTAAAAATTAAAACAAGTATTTTAATTCAAATAATAAATATTTTTGCAAAATTTTAAGTCCCATTCGTTAATGAGAGTAATAAGAACACAATTCGAAGTTCTTTTGTTTTTGGTTTATCATTCTATTATCTACATTAATTTCACTAAGTATATCTTTTATCTTGGAAGTTAAATCTTAAAAAATATTTTTGTCACAGATTTTACATCGATCCTGCACTATCTCTGCTGCTTGTGATGCTTATATTGAAGTCAGTGTGGCCTCTTCTCCAAGAATCGGCTTTGATTCTACTACAAACTGTACCAACGCACATTCAGGTATTTATGACCGAAATACGATATTCGTTTATTCAATGATACAAAAATACCAGATAGCGTGCAGTACAGTTGATAAAAAGTTTATTATTATTTGGATATAATTAATTGCTAATAACAGTAGAAATTATTTAGAAATAATTAATTGTTTTATTGCTTGTTGGAAATATCAAATAGAATATAAACTTTTTACAAAAATTATAATACTGCTGATAGTAATTTCCTTTAATTTATTTAATTTAATAAAATATCTGAAAATGAAAAATAGTTTAAAATAATACGTAATCACGCACTTAACGTATCAAACATTTTAAGCATGCTGGATTGGTAAATATGTGTTGTTGATGCGCAGGTCGATGCCATTCAGCAGAGGCTATTGGAGAACGTCGATGGCGTACTGGCCGTTCACGAATTTCACGTCTGGCAACTGGCTGGTGATCGAATTATCGCTTCTGCGCACATACGCTGCCGCAACCTGTCCGAGTACATGAAGATTGCCGAACAGGTCAAAGAGTTCTTCCATAACGAGGGAATCCACTCGACTACCATACAGCCAGAATTTATAGATGTAAGATATCCGATGTTTTGGAATTCGAAGGAATATCAATTAAATTATTCATTCTTAATTGATTATATATTTTTAAATTTTGTTTGTTTAAAATAGTTCTTTTATTCTTTTCAGTATCAATCTAATAGCGAAGTCAAAGAAACTCCTACTGAAGACTGTGTACTTGATTGTCCTAAAACTGACAAACCTTGCAATCAAGCTACATGTTGTGGTCCATCCAAACAGGTAATATTAATGATCTTATTTATTACTTTCTGACCTATTATGTTGATCCAACTTTAAATTTTATATTCCTAAGACATTCATTGATGCACAAGGGACTATTAGTTTTTTCGTCTAATTAATTATCAGATTTTATTAAATTTATACAAAAACTGTTTCTTAATTATTTATCATTATTTTACTTATATAATATTATAATTTCATATTTAAATTAACAATTTAAAATATTTATTACAGATTCATTTAAAATTTTTTATTAAGGTTATTGATAAATCTCCTTGATTCCTTTATCCTATAGAACCAATCTAGTAGTAGAAGAAGTGATACCTATTATGCGGCGTTCTCGAACACCAAATGCCTCGGTCACTGCTTAGAATGTGTCCTATCAGAAACTAGTACTGGAATCGGTAAAATTTTTTACTGCGTAGCTAGATCATTAAATTGTATTACATTTATTAATAGAAGAAGAAAAATAGGTTTTAATATATTATTTGTACATCATTGTTGAAGGCAGTGAACATAATTTCATTTTTTTTTATAAAGCACTGGTCATGATATTTATTTGAACTTTCATATTTTTTAGAGATTTTTCTTTTTTTAGGAATTTTGGACTTTTAACCCTTTAGGTTTGGTAACTAGAACCAGTTAAGTAATGCTTTTGAAAGACACCTTTGGCATCTTGTTATTGTTGATATTTTTTAACGAAATAATTTTTAATTGCCTTTATTATTTCCACAGTAATTTTTTTTAATAAATCCTTATTACAAAAGGACATTATCTAATATACCTAATAACTAATCCCACGACGAAACAGAAATCTTACGACTTGAGTATTTCTCATTTTATGACTACCAGTGCTTTAAAATTTAATATGTTTTTCTTTACCTATAATAATTGTTGCATATTTTTGTACTACATGTCTGAACTCAAGTAAATCGCTTATTGTTCAAAACTCTCTAAGATCGGATATTTATTTTTTTGTTCTATATAAGACGAACTTCCCCATAAGACAATCAAATTATAAATTTAATTTCAAAGCTAATCTGAATTTCATTTTTTATCTTTCAAAAAATGAACAACAGGGACGAGAAACGCCCTCTCCGGGAGAGACGCCGTACATGTGCCGACAGCGTAGCAACCTGACCCGCTCGACGAACTCGATAACAGGCGGTGGAGTCGATCAGCAGGAGTTGAACGAGATGGAACGCGGTCACCTTCTGTCGCCGCCGTCATCGCTCCCTGCAGCAGTGCAGTCACTGCC
Source organism: Megastigmus dorsalis (assembly GCA_900490025.1). Lineage (NCBI taxonomy): Eukaryota > Metazoa > Arthropoda > Insecta > Hymenoptera > Megastigmidae > Megastigmus > Megastigmus dorsalis. Next base: position 25,121 of record UELU01139291.1, on the reverse strand, counting down.
ACACTCTCATCTCATCTCGCCTACGGTCTAACCACGTCCAATTCTCCCAACCAACTCCACAACAACAATTACCCTACACACGAATTCACACACAAAAAGTAAAGACAAGACTATAATTTCCGCGCATGTGCGCCAGTGTTTTACGCTCGCGTGGGAAAGAGAAGGGACTTCCAGGTTTCTTTTTTCACTCTCTCTTGTTTGCATTTGCTTGATTGAGTTCTAGAACAGTAGCCTGGTTAGAAGATTTTATCGAAGCGTAGACAGAGGGATAATGATTTTAGTGTGGTCCGCGTGTTGGGATGGTAAGGAGAGAATTTGAAGGTCAGACCATGTGGTAAGCCGTGAAGATGCGATTGAATCGGTACAGTATTCTCTAAGATGTGAATGACTGAGAAGTTTATATTTTCGAAGTGACTGAGTCGTTCTCTGGTGAAATATATTTATTAGCAAATCGACTCATTTTGAGTATGGGAAAGGTGAATGGTTAATCTTTAAGGTTTGGACTGTCGATAAAAGTCTTAGTTTATTTTTACTTGAACTGAGAATTACTAATTAACGTTAAAATTTGTATGATAATAATCCCAAATGATAATTCTGATATGGTTCTTTGTGAATTTAGATCAAAACTTTGTGTAAATGCAATTGCATCTTTAGCTAATCAAATTTCGAAAAAGTGAATTGTCGCCTATGAACAAACTTGACTTGAAATAATTTTTATTTTATAAGATTTTGATGACGAATGAACTGAATATATAGAATTTACTGAAGAATCAAGACTCATTTGTTCTTATTAGTTGCAAATTATTAGCTTGGAGTGTATCAAGCAGCACAAGTGAAGTATTAAGACATTGTGCCAATTGGTTTTCAATGACATTTTCGAACCAGGCTACTAAAGGATACAAACTAGCAAAAAGTTTTATTTTGAGAGATTCGCTTTAACGATCTTTTTTTTTAACTTGCACAGTTATTGCTGGTAAGTTTTATGAATATTAAAGCAAGTCTTGGAACTGGTGTATTTAGCAAAAATAATAATTGTTTGATTGCAACCCATTTGTGAGAAATCAAATTTATCACAATGTTCTTTTTTTATTAAATCCTGTATAGAATTTTAAGTAGGTAGTTAAACGAAATTTAATAAAGGATTTGCAAATTTTTGAGGAGCAAATAAAGATTTCGTTTCATATAAGATATGAAACTTTTATTTCATTTTTGAGAATTTTTGAACGACATTTACAATTGAACTTGATGATAGAAATACATTTTCGAAGATTGCTTGAAAGTAGACATTTTTCATAAAATCATAAGATAAGCATATGTATAATGAACAAAGTTACGAACTTAAGCTTTTTATAGAAAATAAATAACTAAATTTTTTACATTTGTATATCGAATTTTTGTATAAATGACATTTTTTGTGTACTAAACTCACTTATGAACGGATGATGGTATCTTTAAAAATAGTTTTATAGCCTAATTGTATATAATGTAGATTTGTCTTACAATAGTGTTAATAAAAGTATTATGAATGTTAAAGTAAGTCTGTTGTATAATAGTGCTATTTTTTTTATTTCATAATACACAACATTATATAAATTTCACAGTTAAGGCGAATCTCAAACAAATCTTAAAACCGAGTGTAATAAAGAGGTTCCTTTTTTTAATATACGTATAATAATAGGAAATATCTTTATTTCTTCCATATATTACTTCGAGTATACAAAAAAATATTTTATTTACATTAATTACTTAAAGAAAGTCGTTTTTTAAAGAAATTCAGTGGTCTACAATTTATAAACATTACGATGATGATACTGGAACAGACGTTATTTTTATTTGATACTCTCCAAGAATATACAATGGGCAAGCTTTAAATTTTAATTTAAAATTTCTTTGAACCACTGTTCACAGAAGCAAGTAGAAGCCCAGCGCAACAAAGCAATGCATATCCTTTTCTTTCATAACAAAAAAAGTGCTCTAAAAAGTTTTGAATGATAATGACGAAGGTAAACCTTTGTTATAAGTACATTAAAAATATACAACATTGATTTTGCAGTAGAGAATGCGAGAGAGAGAAACAAAACCCCACCTTCAGGCAAAAGAGTCAAAACCCGTGAATAGCAATAAGAGATGAACAGAGGAAGAGAGAAATGAATGACAAAAAAAAGAAACTTGGGTAATGATCTCTTTCTCCCTTAGTGAGAACGCCTACCTCCATAGCTGAATATAAAGAAAAGCTATTAAACGAAAGGAAAAGGAAACAACGCGTCGTCACAACGTTTTAACAAACATTGTACAGAGCGCAATAAATCAATGAAATAGTCCTATATATCTACGCAAAACTTATCGTTATAATAAGATTGTAGGATGAAAAGAGAGAAAATAAATGTGGCGGAGCGAACGAACGAGAGGTGTGAAATTGCAGACAAGAAAGATGAATAGCTAACTACTTATACACTGTACATGAGAGAAATATTTGTTAGCTCGTCAGATGGCTTTTTGTTGTTCTTCTGTGCAAGGATTCGACGGGTTTTTGTTTTCGCGAGGACAAGCGAAAGCAGAAGTTTTTAAAAATTGTATTTGTAGACTATCCAGCGATAGATGAAAGTAAAGGGAATAGCGGTCATCTTCTTATTTCTAAATTATCTAAATCAATGTTTTATGTGATGATTTGAATATCCAAACAACCTTTTGTATTTGGTACATAAGGATAATTTCTTCAAAATTCGCTTTTTAGTTTACATTAAAATATCCGATGTTCCATTTACTTTCGCTTAGAATGTTGCGAATTTCGTTTCATCATGTAAACAGCTACATTCGCGCATAAGCAACGTTTTTACCGAGCATTAATGCCAAAGGCATATTGTCATAACGGAAGCGAGAAAAGTTTCTGATTGCAATTGTATAACTGTGCAAGTGTGATGATGTCACGTTTTGTTTCTTATGGTGATAGAATCTGGTGATCTTCATGAATAATTTAAATAATTAAGATTTATCTTATTTTATCTGTCAATAATACTTGGATTACTATTTAATGGCTGACTATATAGACATTTATATATTCGTATACAAATGATTTTAAATTTTCGATTAATACAATTAATGGTTTTCAAATGAAAAACATAAAAATAAGTTGACAAAGATTTTTCTATCGGTTTTACATTCTAATCAATATTAATGGGCAATCAGATTGCCCTTGTTTATAATCACCCCCGCAGATTATTGCCGCAGATGGGCAATCTGATTGCCCATTAATATTGATTAGACTGTAAGACTGATAGAAAAATCTTTGTCAGTTTATAGTAGATTACAGTCGACATAAGTAATATTTCTTAATGTGTAAAAATAAGCTTTTTAGCAGGACTTAAAAAAATCAATTAATTTGATTTGTTTATAAAATACACAAATCAAATAATTTTTTCTAATAATTTTTTGGCGATTTTTCTAAAATTATTCTTCAAGTAACGATTTAAGCGTTTCAAAAATAAATTATACTTGTCTAAATATAATCAAAATTAGTATTCAAAACCACCAGAGTTATTACTGTAACGAAGAAAGTAAATCATCTTATTAATTTGCTATCATCATACGATAGAGAAAAAAGTATTTCACTTGGCTGTAAATAAACGAGTGACTTCTTTTTTTCTACTAGAAAAAAAGATATAAAGATAAAAATAGAGGGAATATAATTGAGCTCTTTTTAAATATTGTTATAAAAAGGCTGCACATATTTAATATCTTTACTTCGGGAATGAGCTGCTTTTTTAGCTTAAATACTCAAAAATTATTTTTCAATCAATAATTTAAATACTACTGCATTTATACCATAATTCATCATTCATACATGCCGTTCATGAAATTGAAATTGCGTCAATTTAAACTTTGGAAGAATATTTCAGGAAATTTTCAAATATTTGTAATTTAAAATATTTATACCAAATGACAAAATATTTTATTTTTTTTTAGAATTCTTTTTATATCTAATAATTACAATTCTTAAAAAAAACTGCCGATTTTTAATGCATTTTTAAAGCAGTTAATTTTGAAGTAACAAAAGCAGTCCATAACCGAAATTAATTAATCCACGGTGTCAGTCCTGTGAGAAGTTAGCGGTAACGTTTAAAGGCAATCGCCAGAATGAAAAAAAAAGAAAGTTGTCTTTACAGTAGCTGAAATAATTGACTTTTTTGTGCTCGTAACGCGTAAGCTACGCCAAGGCACTTTTGTGATCATGTTTTGAATAGGCACTTTGAAGTCTTCTTACTTCTAAGAAGCATATACATTGTAAATTAATCGTACGCTTAATTGTGAAAGGAAAAAAAAGAGATGAAATCATTTTGAAATGCTGTATTTATTGGTCCGTTGACTATGTCAGTTATTCAAAGGTTGGATTTTTTTGCGTTATAGAAATCCAAGAGAATTTTCATTATAGGTCACTTGTAATTATTATGATTATTATTATTATAATTATTATTATTATTATTAACATTTTTTAGATTTAGCATTTAAAATATGTACATTTTTACTGATGCGAATTACAATTCGTTTTTTTAAAGAAAGTATGTAGCAAAAACTATATTGATCAGGTAAAAAATGAATTTAAATCGTTATTTTAAATTCCTGTCAATTATTTAGCTCTCTAAAATCAATCGATAAGAATATAAACTCTTATTTTCGAGAGAGACATAGATGCAATGATTTGTTTTGTAAAGGAACAAAGTGAACTTTTTGTGTTCGGGTCAGTTATAAATGTAGGCAATTCTTATTGATAAATTTTTAATAACCATATTTAGATCGGAAAGTAGTGCGTCGTCTGCATTTTTGTTCGGAGCTTTCGATTACTATAGAAAAAACGAATGAAAAAATAAACGATGTGCAAAAGAAAGACTCGTAAAGTTCCGTGACTTCGCACAATGACACTTTAAGGCTTAAGGGATTCAAACGAATAAATGTCTAGTTGTCTTTTTTGTCAATCAAATTGAGATGGTATACATGGAATTTCAATGATACAGATGAAGTGCAAAGCTACTAATCATGTGAAGTCACAAGTTTATTTTATATAGTATTTTGTAATATAATTTTATAATTTTCCTTTATTGTCACAATTTCATAATTACAAAGGAAATCGTATGAAATGTAAAAGCACGCGATCATAAATTATAGATTACATTAGCTGCGCACATAGAGATTCGTGGTTCCAGTAGCGAAATACTTTATTAGTGTTTTACATCATAGTAAGAACCAGTTTGATTCGTATGGAAAGACAATTAAACATTGTAGAAGTGAAAATTTTTCTACTCTCACGAGAGCTTCTTATATAGTATATTATATATATAAATGCGCGCGAACATGCGGTGATCGGCACTTGGATTTGGTGTTGTTTCAATCGACAATCAATGTTCGCGTAATTTTTTACACGATAAATAAATAAAGAGTAAAAAAAAAGTTAGATAAATAATTAATGAATTAGCTAAGAAAAGATCGCTTTTAGCCGAGATCGAGGGAGAGAAATGGATCGACGCGAGAATTGTTTTACGTTCTAAACGGTTTTTCTTTTTCCGAATCGATCGGCTCCCGTCGCATACGCATTTCTCGCCCTCCTCGTGTTTCTCTTTTTTTTTTCTTTTTTTTTTTTTTTCATATACACAAACGCAAAAACTTGATAGTTCATAAGCTCTACTTTGCGATGTCCCTTGAGATCAATCGATACCAAGAGAATCTAACGAAGAGTTGTAAGTGTATATATACAAACAAACAAAGGAAAAATATTTATAATCTAATGTTGAAAGAGACCGAGTGGAGAGTACATTTGATGAAAAATTGGAAAATATAAATTTTATCCAGTCTGTATGTCGTTGACTTTGTTTTCTTTCGTCTCTCGCGCTCGTCCTCCTCTGTCCTTAAGGTACAGTCATGGGATAACATCTTTGTCGGTTCTATGCCTCGATTAAATGCACAAACGAACACGCTGTGCTTCTCTCGATCTTTGAAAAACACGCGCTCGAGAAATCACGGAGATTTTGTCTCATGACCGACGGCCAACTCACGCCGTGGCGATCACCTGGTTGATCCAGGTCAGATAGTTGTAGACGTTGGTGTAGACGCCGGGGACACCTTGGGTCGCGCAGCCAATGCCCCAGGCAACCATTCCGTATACCTGGAACTGGCCCGAGCTCGACTGGCACACCAATGGCGAACCGCCGTCACCCTGAGAGATCGAACATGTTGCGTTAGCTTATAGAATTTTTGCTCTCGAATCTTTTTACGCAGAGATGGGAAAAATGCTCAATTCCAAAGATTTATTCTCTTACCGTGCAAGCATCCTTTCCATTCTCGCCGCCAGCGCACATAAAGCTGTTCTTATTGAGAACGAAATTAGCGCCAAGTCTGGTCTGTTTCAATCTGTTCTCGCAGTCGTTGCTGTCCAATATCGGCACGTCCACTTCCCTCATGATGCTCTGGTAGGAGCCGTTGGGCCCAAAGAGATTCTTACCCCAGCCGGAGACGTAACACCTGCTGCCCGTGATCGGCGGTGTCGAGGGTCTGCAAGCGGTGTTGATGTTGGGATAGGAGGCGACGTTTACGTAGCCGTCGAGTCTGATTACCGCGACGTCGTTCTCGAGATTGTTCGGGTTGAAGGACGGATGTACGGTGATGCGAGCGACCGAGACTTGGACGTATTGGTAGGGCTCGGTTGTACTCTGGGCGTTCCATTCGCCGAGACGCACTAGCATGCCTTTCGGATTGTTCCTAAGTGCGCGACCAATAATTTCAGATATTTTCATTTGTGAATTACCGCGATATTTCTATAGTATCGGTGCTAATGACCAAAACTATTTTGACAGTTGCCTTACTTTGCGTCTGTCCCTTTCTACCGATGGTAAAATCAATATTTTATTCTTATCTCTTTATATTGTATTCTTTATTTAGTTACGTTAATTATTAACGTTGCAACTAAAATTTAACAGGAAAGTGTTGCTTCAGTAGTTGAAGTCGACGGCGTGTATCGTTGTGCAAAAAGTCAACATATACAGGTTTAGGAGTTCGTCTCGATAGCGGTACTAACCAATTGGTCGCCAACATTTCACAAAGCCAAGTTAACGAAGCATTAAGGAGAGCAAGGATCTCGTTTTATTTTATATATATACGTCCTGGCTTACTGCAGTCATCGCATACGGCAATTATCGGTTAACGCGTTTCGAAGTAATATCATATAAGTTTTTCTAAAGTGTCATGTTTATGGCTTTGAAATTTTGCGAAACCTGATTTGTGCATATTACACCTGGAATGTATAGCGTTCGAAATGACGATGAATTTCTTTTATTTTTCACCGAGCTTCATATAAATTTGCAAATATTTCTATTGCATGCAGAGATCGATCGATAGGACATAACTATTAAAACAAATAGAGCAGGCATGATTTATAAATACAGTCCATTAACAATATCCGCGGGTGAATATAATCACTTATTCAGAGAATCGTCGCGGCATTATTATCTCGCGGTGTACTTTGCAATTTTTCATAAACGCTCGACGTCCGCGCGAAACGAGCGATTAACGCGAGAGACACGTTTTTCCCGTCGATATATACATGTGGAATGTCGATTTATTCAACGTTATTAGGGGAAATACCCGTGATAATATTGCAGGTCCAGTAATAGTATAGGCGGCGTTTTCACACCTGCCGCGGCCGGAAGCTTCATTTCCGTATAATTGCAACGAGTTTTTCAGCTAACCTGGGTGGATTATTGTAGCGCGCAGTATACGATATGCTTTTCCAGAGCTCTGCGCCTCGTATGCACCGATGTTATTGCCTGTTAAACGAGCGTTGATAAGCTCGCGGTCTTGAATCGTCTCGCATTTTAGTTTTGATATGCTCGTGAATAGAATTCGATGTGACGCAGTAGTTGGGCGATAAAATAAAAAAAGTTAAGTACTTTAGGATGTCGAAGCTACCTACTCATCGTAACATTCCGATCAATCGACTTTTCTGGTTTTTTCCTTAACGCATAACCCCAAGGTACAGTGTATACACTCGTAAGAGTGTCGATTGCATGACATCGAGCCATAAGGTACGAATTTGGAAAAGAGATAGAGAGACTCTGACATCAATTTAAAAAAAAAAAAAAATATACGAGTATAATTCGTTTACGGAAAATTCAAAAGTTGCATACATTCGGTTAATTCGTAAGCTTGGGCCCGCGTAGAATTAAATTACAAAGACATATCGCGGGGTTTAGCTGCTGAGTATGTTGTTTCAGCTGTGCGGCCGGACAAAAGGGAAATCACATGGGGTTTCGTCAACGAGTTCACGGTGTGGCTCGGTTTAATAGGCGCTGCCAGGCGTCGACGCGAGACGATGCGGTTTATTGGAGCGAAGACACGGGACTCGCTCCTCTGCGTGTAATATAGTTTAATAATCTGTTACGACTTGTCCCGGCGTTGGCAAGTATATTATGGGAATTGCATAAAATCGGTTATAAATAAAACGAACTATTGTACTCTATATGGCTACGCGGAAATCTGTGCATTGGTTGCGCGTTATGTTGCTGCATAGTTTTATATATAGGCGGGAAAAATGGAAAGCAATGATTCTTTTTTATACACGATAGTTAACAATTTTGATCAGTTTGGATAAAATTTTATAAATAAATCTTTTCTTAAATAAACAAAAAGGAATGAAATTTATAAAATGGGATACGCTGAATTGAAGGGAAAGTTGAACAAAAATGAGTGTCTGCCACACTTCTGTTTCTACTTTTAATTATAGATCTATTATATGCAACAGAAATTTATTTTTGTATGTACCGTAAAGTTAGAGGTTAAATTTTTACCATTACGTTTCAAACCTCTATAAGCCTCGGAAAACAGTGATCAAACCTGCAAGTAATACAGCAATATATATATATATATATATTATACTCACACGAAAGATGCAACCTTGTGAGCAGCGGTAAGCACATGGGTAGGATCCAGCAGTACCCCAGAACCAACGAAGGCCTGTTGGAGATTTAGGAGGGCTGCCTGCCAGGGATAAGCGCCGAAAGCCGCCTGTCCAACCACTCCCGAAGGAGTCGTCGCCGGGATCTTCCTTATGCCGCAGGTGCCGTCGTTCAATTGGCCACCGGTCGAACCACCCGTGCAGCAATACACGTATCCCGCCGGGCAATTATTCGTCGTACCCTGCGATTGATTTGGTTTTTTTTTTTGGAGGTTTTATGACTACTGTGTGTGTGCAGTGTTTGGTGGAGTTTGGGTGGTTGGATCAGATATTCGGGTGGTGTTTTTTTTTTCTTTATAAGGTGCAGCACCACACGCAGAATACCGGACAGTAGATCGTTGGACCCTGCGATAGTATGGGGTTTTTTGTTTTATGTATTAGGAGGGTATTAGGTACTCGGGGACTGTAAGGATATCACTTGGTTGTTAAAGAATTCGTCAAAGGTTCGTTATATAAGTTATGAAAATATTGAATCCAAGCTCAAGGATACCAAGTGACATTCTTCAGTGGCAAAGTAATTCATATCGTAAATCAGCTCATCGGTGAAAAAAGAAATTCACAGTAAGTGCATAACTTTCAAATTATCCAACACTGCGAATAGTTGACTAAGGTACGTCAACGTTATTATCTTTATAGCTGCGCTTCGAGTTGCACTACTTATTTGAATGGAGATAAAAGAAGTTGATAATTACGGTATTAACGATTCGGATGTCGATGCCTGTAGCTACGGTCGGACAAGTTCCCACGATGACGCACGAGCAAGTCGGCGAAGCTGCAAATTGAATAATATGAGAAATCGACTCCGTAAATATTACTTGCATCGTTAAAGAGAACTATTCGTTTAACTATTGAGCAAACAGCTACTGTGTACTTTTTAGCAATTGAAAAATGTAACATACTCTATAGCTGTTGCTTTAAATGAAACGTGTTATGGAATAAGAACGTTGATTATAAGCCTGAAGATGTATCAAGACTGAATAATAATTATTTCCAAGTTGATGATATAATTCAAAATACGTTAAACTTTAATGCTGCTTTAGTTTCTATTGTTTTTTTATAAAAAAAACTATTAAATGCAACATAATCTAATTTTTATGATTATCATCTAATATGTAAAACAATAATACTGCACTCGAATTCCTTGGACTCACTCTAATCACGATAAAAAAGAAAAGTTAGTAAATCATGAAATAAAATAAACAGTGTTGGCGTGTCAGCGTTCACTTGGCGTCTTGGCAATAAATGAAACGATTATCGCAAAAAACAATCGGACACTCGCGTGTGCCATTTTCGTAGCGACACGCAAGTATAGATATATATTATGTATTAATAATAATGCGGTGGTCTCTCTGTGCGATTTAATGCTCCGATGATTGATCGATTGATGACTGGATGATTTGTATCGATTATAAAGTGCACTTCGATGATATTTTTCCGATAGCTGATCGAACGAACGCCCAGATTTTCCTGCCTGTTCGAGTTTAGTGCGGATGATACTTGCCTCCTGCAAAAGTGCAAAGTTTTACCAATGATTCGATATAATATGTGCGTTTGGGTGGATGTAGAATAATAGATTTTTATTTCTCTACAGATTTGTAGTTTGATTACTTTTAATTTGCAATAATATGTCAATGCGTGTGAACAAAGGCTGAATAAATATTTAATTAGATTGCGGTATACGTATGAAATCGATTATTTGGCATAAAATGATGCAGGTGTCATAAAGTATGACTGTAGGTTTTTCAAACAGTTGAATTTTATAACTTGATAAAAGAAAATATAGAAATAAAGTCAAAACGAAATAAACAATTATTAATAAAGTGACTGGGAAACTTAATGTGCAATGGTACAAAATTTAGTTGTTACTAAAATTAATATGTATTACAGAAGATATGTTATTAACGAGCAACAAGAATTTCGTAATTATTCTCTTTCTCTCAAAATTATTGTACATGAACAGTAATAAAATCGCAATAGCTGGTTATTAACCAATAGCGTTCGAAGTGAAAAAGCCAAAATGGTTTAACCTACAAAAGCTACTGTACCAATCAAACATCTCAACTATACAATTATGACTTTTTTCCTTCCTTCGTGTAACTCGACCATATCTTCCACAAACAATAAAAAAAACAACAACAACCGAAGCCATTGCAAACTCAACAATAACAGAGAATAAGCCTCGTACTTGGATAAGCTGGCTGGGTAATGGTATTGGCGTTGGTGAAGTACAACCCGTTTGAATTCTGTCCGAAAACCGTCCCGATAACACACGCGATCTGCAGCAAAGTGATGGCGATCATCTTGAGTAACCGGTGGTTCCGTAAAGTTTCAAGTGCAAGCGCGTAGTGTGGCGTGGTGCGAAGCCGGTGCGCGACTATGAGTCCCTCCGTAGGCGTGGGCGGCTTTTTATAGGTGAAAACTCGCGCCAGCGAGTTGTGCTCGGTCAAATAGAAATATATATTGTTGTGCGGCTCGAGCGAGAGGTGCACACCTCTACACCTCAGATCTAGACCGTGAGGATATTGTTTGTTTGTTGTTTTGTTTTTTCTTTCGTTTTTTTTTTTTATTTTTCAGCGGATGATTTGTTTTTTTCTAATTGGTGGGTGGAATATTTGGTACGGTGATCGATGGCAATTTTGTCGCCCGGAGAAATGAAAGTAAATGGAGATTCTTGCGATGATATATATTATTCGTATATAGGAAATAAAACATTCATTATGTGTAAGTTTGCAATATTGGAACTTTGAAGTCGAGTCATACGCTAATTATATACACCCGACCTTTACACCAATACAAAAAAAAAAGGACGAATTTATGATTGGCAAATTTACAGATTAAAAATTCATAATTCACATTCGTGCTGTGAATTGTCAAGCTACTAGGGTGAAACGCAGCGAGCGAATGTTGCTACAGGAATAAAGAACCAATTAATATCAACGGTCAATCTGTGTTAGCCATTTAATAACAACGGATCACAATCAATTAATGATAAATTAGGGAATACTGATTTTGATTATCGTTTAGTGATAAATGCTTATCTCAGAGCTCAATTAATTTTTATGCTGTTACGTGGAAAATTTGTATATAATCTTTTCAAGTCATGCGTCTCCGATCTCATTTTTGCATCCGCATTGTGTTCCCAGCTTATAGATGTTATTGATCGATTTCTGGAATGTTTTCACACATTTAACAGTGAAATGTTCACCGGCTCATCTTCGAAAATGAAAATGAATTAAAACTTTTACGGTAAATTTTTTTTACTCTCAATGTGGAAAGTATCGCTGACGTTTTTTCTAATTCTAAAACGAGTCGTTGAACTATCAGTTTGAAATAATGGTATTTTCAGTTAAACGGTTTTTTAAATTAACTAAATCTTATGTAAATGGATAGAAGCTACAGGTACCTATTTCTGTAACTACTTTTTTATTTTTTAAGAATTTATATATTGTAGCGTTTGACATTTCATAATCGTTTAAATAATTTCCAGAACATACTTTTCTTTAAGGGTCGTAGAATATTCATTCGTATATTCTAATAATAATTATGTAAGTATGCACCACCCATCTAATTATATATTTATTGTAACGAATATAATTACATTATCATTAAATTATAACATAGTACTAGACATAAAACTAGTTAATGGCTACTATCAATGATCATTTCAATTCTCTCCGGAATGACGACGACGAAAAACCAAACATCGTTGCTGGCATTAATCACTGAACAATTACACTCTTTCAGCTTTGTTTATAGTTTGCGCGACGAAATATGCGATTTCAGCAACTTTGTTCACATACTAATAAAAGCATTAAAAAAAAGTCGAAAAACCAAATCTATTAATAGAGGCTGTTTATCTATAGCAATGCAATTATGCGATAATCACCAATTGTCAAATTGAAAAACAGATTTCATTCTCAATAAAGATAACAATCCTTTCAACCTACGAGCATAAATTTCCCCCTAATACAAATGCCAAAATTCTCTTTTCTCAAAAAATCGTTGTCTGTGCGATTATCCCTGCACCGAAAAGGAAAAAATAAGGGGATAACCGACACACACACACAGACATTGCGCAATCTTTGTTATTTCCAGTGTATACGCACTGGATAAACGCGGAATCGTCGCGGTAAAACGGCCGATATAAAAGAAAAACATAATAATAATGGGGAAAAACGCGTGCAACGACTTCCGCTCGCGCGAGTAAACGACGCCGCGTCAAGTGGGTCAATCTCGTAATATGCCGGGAGTCTCGGTGCGTGTGCGCACGAACGAGTTGAACAAAAAAAAGAGGGACAAACGAAAGTAAGAGTGTGGCACTTGCGTTAAGCCATAGGCCAAAGTCGAGACAATTCGATGAGACGCGTTGGTGCAATGTAATGTATTTTATGGTTATTGGGGGAAATACCGAATTTGTCCGTAGTGTTATTGGAGACTGAATAAGAGTATGAACAAATTTAAGAAAAAAAAACAATTTGTGTACTGTTTATGTATTTTGACAAATTATTTAATTGGGTTCAAAGATTGCGACGATAGTCGAAAATTACTTTCTTTATTACTGTAAGATTATATCGTTATCCGATGAACGCCAAAGTAGATGCGGTCGGATACGGCAAGACATTCATCGAATGAGAAAAAGTAATTGGATTTACATTCTCGTGTTATTGGGGGTTGGCGAGCGGAGAAAGCTGAAGCTGATTCCCCCCTGATATATATATATATAAAGGGTATATTGTATACATATAGGTAGTAACATGGTACTGTATCAAAATATGCAGCTCTAATTATTGTTTATCTAGTATTTTGATTTACAGCACTTATTCGTTAACAAGTATTTCTTACTCACGCTATTTTATCAATTATTAAGAATCTTTTCCCTAAGCATAAGATTCATTCCTATTATCTTAGCATATAAATAATATTTTCCCCGAAAGCCCGAGATATTGTTGTAGCGCAAGGATGTCCTTAATTATAAACCAGCACAATTATAGCCGCAAAACAGTGTGTGTTTACAAATAGATATTTTAGATGAATGAGCAAGCGGTTGCTTTACGGCCGAGTTCGAATAATTGTCGTATTTGCGCGTATATGCGAAAATTGGCTAGATTCTTATCGAGGGATGAGTAATGGAAGTGCGAGGTGACCGTGCATTTCGGTCCTGACTCTTTTTCCCTGCTGCAGCTCCATGGCCAAACTGAAGCTGCATACTTTTTTTTTTCGTTCAGGATGATGTATAACATTCAACTCTTAGAAAATGTTGCAAGTAGTTGTACATAGCAGTGCATGATAAACCTGCAGCTGTAGGATTTAGTTAACAATGGTATCGCTGTAGTAATAGACCGTCCGACTAAATTTATTCAAGTGTTGGCATACTTTTAACCGATTCGTGTATTTGGCCCTATTTTCACTTTTCTGAACAGATTCTTGGATCTTTTCGTATGCGTTTCAAACGGTAGAAAACTGTACACGAGCTTTTAGAAGGTAGGAAGAGGAAGATAAAGATTGTGAAAATTGCTCGAGCGAATTTACGAATTCTAATACTACGAGCACGTGCCGAATCTCAAGCGATAAATCACAGTCGTAAAAATCGTTCTGATCCAGCAGAAATACAAAACAAATATTAGAAAAGAATATATAGAAAGATATTGTACAGCAAAGTAAGACTCGTATATTGTATATATAAATATTCAATACCAATCTTTTTATACAAAAATTGATCTATTTAAGTCAATAACGATTTGTAGTGTGATTATGTATAGGCAATCGTATAATATATGTTTGTTCATATTAACATTAAGTTTTTTAAAATTTCAATGAAGCAGCGAATAGCTTATCGTCTAGTAGTTACCTTCATCTGCTCTAAATTAATAAAGTATAACTCAGCCTTATTGAAAAATTTATTGTGCAAAGTGAAACTTCGCCTCCTATAGGGTGTAAATATTTTAGCTTTGCGCTCGCTAAATAATCACGAGAATTCGATCTTTTGACACGAAAAACATTCATTTATTTTCAACTGATATAACCATCCATTTAAAATGTTCATTTTTTTCGCAAACCATTTAGGGTCGAAATATCCAAACTCAAAACAACAACAATCCACTCGGTGAAAGAGCAGCTATTCAGTTTCCCTCCAACCGTAACGCCCCATTACAATAATGTTTTTACGAGCTGCGCACACGTGCAATTTCGGCTATTGTTCTCGCACGCATTATATTTTTGTCGCCTGCTTCGTCGCGTTACACACATCGTTATTAAGTATCACATTTTTTTTCCCTTTTTTTTTCGAGTCTCCTTCTAACGACGCGTAAATACGAAGGACGAGGTTGTTTTTAGTCTCTGCGCGCGCGCAAAAAAAAAGAGGTTCAAGGGGAGAGATTTTCGCGATAGGAGAGGCGATCTTCCTTGGTTACGTAAAAAAATACCTATGCTCGGTCATGTTGGCGGATTGTCGCGTTGCGTAGGTGGAACGTGTGATTGGACCATTGTCAATTCTTCTCGCATTGTTTATTTCGCAACGAAGCGTTTGGTTGCAAGGGGAGCGATTTTCCTGTATTTGAATGATGTAAGTTGATATGCGTGTTTTCTGCTTATATCGGGTGACAGCATATACAGCGAATTCGTATCGTATTCGTATCGATATTAATGACGTCAATTTTGTTGAAGTACCGAATTGATAAAATACCACCGATTTTTGGGTCTACCGCGAGAGGTTTTCGCTTACCCTCCTATACATGCATCATTTTAATTTGTTATAGCTTTAGATCTTTTGAATGATCTTACGATATCTAGAAATATTACTTTTTTCATTTTTGGTATATAAATAACATGGAAAGATTTCGGAAGATATTATTAACTTAAAAATATAATAATTACAGCTAAAAGTAACATTTTTTAAATAGGAATTGATGTTTTATACAATATATAATCTAGTTTTACTCAAATTTAGCACTTATATTTACTTAAGAATAATTTGATCGATAAGATTACTGTGGCTGCTGTAATTCATATAGAAAAGTATGGAAATAGGAAAAATATGTAGATTAAAAAATTATTGATAAACATTTATGTGAACAGATTTAATTACTTGTATAATTCAATTTGTATCAATGATCAAACAATATAAGTTTTATTAATCACCTTATGCTAGTGGCACAGAATAAAGTGTAACAATTAGCTTATCTCTTACGAAATTCGATTTTTACATACTTAGCCGCATCTATTAAGGATAAGTAAATTTACTATTCAGGTGTATCATTAAAAATAAGTGAAGATTTCTTCTATGCTATTTGCGCATAATAAATATTTAATAGATACTTTTTTGTACATCGATAAGATAATTTTTGATTTATTGTTTCTGACTGCAAAATTAAACTGTCACCGTTTGCGGTAATAATCACTTGATACAATATATTAATTTACTTATGTTTTCAAAGAATCAATTTTATGTCCAAACTATAAAATTTCAAAATTAGAAATTCATGTACGAAATGTCGAGCTTTGAGAATTTATAAATGCGTAAATTATTATGTTACCTCTTAAGAGTGAACCAATTACATCAATATAAATACCAGAAAATATATTTTCTCCTTCATCCAATGAGTCACTTTCTTTCATCGACCATAAAAATAAAAAGTGTCTCTCGTTACTAGTAGGTAACAATTATATCGCAATCAGTAGCTATATAAATATACACCTGTATAGAGTTTGTCAAGAAACTTTTGTTTTCCATTCAAATGTTTAATCGTTTGTTAATATCCGATAAGATAAAAGCCACCAATATATTATTGAGCTTGAACTTGAGGGGATTATTTATAAGCGAGTGCTAATGACTGCTTAATGCTCGAGTACTTAGTTCTGTGGCAATGGCACCCCGAATTGCACTGATTGCATTAGCGCTTCTAACATGCCGATACTTTTGCAAGACCCACGCAAGTAAATACTTATCGTTACGTTGCTTATAATTATTCATGGATCATTGTGCATTCTCGGTAGGTTTAAGTGCACAAGATGCATTGAAGCCTTTTAAACTTCTTTAAACTGCGGTTTTATATAAATTATGTGCTTTTAACATTTACCGATCTTTGTTTAGTTGTATTGGTTCACATATTGTGAAAAATTTTATGTCAACGCATATAGGTAATATTTCAAAGGTTTTGCTCAATTAAATAAATGTCTTTGTGCAATTGTAAAATTTATTGAATAATTTTGTATTATTTGTAGTGATATTATATTACAGTTAATAGCCTATATATGCACGTACGATTATAAAATGCCGTAGCTTTCAGAAATTATGAGATTTTTTACAAAAAACCGACCTTCTTTGTAAATTGAAGAGGGATATTAATAAACCCATTTATAGAAATCACTTGCTTTTTTATAAATTATACATTATCTCTATGCAATACTTTTAAGTTATGTAGGATTTCCCGAAAAATCACGTAATTTCTATAAATATCATTTAATTATGATTTCATTACTCCATTTTATTTAGTGATTTCATTGCGCGATTTCGTCGCGTAATTTTTTTCAGTAGGCTATTAAAGATCTGTAAAATAAAACACAACTTTCAAAAAATAAATATTTAGAGAAATAAATATTCTTTTTAATATTTAGTGATTTTCATGTATTACAATGCTAGTTCAGTACTGGTTGAATGAATATAATTGCCATAAGATAAAGAGCACGACTCGTTCATCTCCTTCGTGAAAAAAGAGAAAACGAGTAAAGCGGGTAAAACGAAATTTTGACGCAGCCGAGCTGCCAGGGACGAGGCACCCGTGCGAAAGGCCATGCGAGGAGGGCGAGCCGCCCATGACCTGCCGCTACGACTTTGTCCTCGAGCTGTACGCGTCGATGGGCACCGCCTGCGGCAACTGTCCTTTCGATCGCGAGGACTGCTTCAAACCTGGATGTGTGCCTGCCGAGGGCCGGAAGAAAGCCCTGTACCTCATCAACAGACTCTTGCCCGGACCTTCTGTCGAGGTACGGAGATTTTTATTCTCTAGCTGGAGTTAAAAATTACTGGTACATATACTATTTTATGCGAAGGTGTGCAAAGGTGACAGAGTTATAGTGGACGTGAAAAATGCATTGCCGATCGAGACAACGAGCTTACACTGGCATGGCCACCATCAATCCGCGAGTCCCTTCATGGATGGTGTTCCCTTCGTCACGCAGTGTCCTATTCCACCCGGGGGCAGGTTTCGCTACGATTTCGTCGCCGACACGATCGGCACTATGCTCTGGCATTCCCATTCCAGTAAGTTTCATTTCGAAGGATTCGTCGGTAAAACCGGCCCAACATCCGTGTACATGTTCTATTCTGTCGGTAAAACAGTGGATTCGGTAATTATAAATATATAGATTTACTTAACTCAGTGAGCTTTCATTATTGACAGATGAACAACGCGCGGACGGTGTATTCGGATCGCTGGTCGTAAGAGTTCCAGCTGCCGAGGATATGCACCAGCACTTATACGATGAAGACGAGCACGTGATCATCCTGAACGAATGGACTCGAATTTTCGGTACGGAATCGTTCGCCATTGATCATTTTGCTGATGAATTAGTACGGCCCCATACAATTTTGGTTAATGGACTCGGACGATATAAGCCATTAAAAAGTGGCGACGGTATCGAGACGCACATGCCCACTGCAGTTTTCGAAGTTGAACAGGTAATGATCCATATATGTATGTTCACTATAAGCTATAATATTATGTTATACAATATATCCACACTTATCGTAACATCTGTTCTGAACCAATATCAATACCAATTCAATATACGATAAAACAGATTCCCACTCGATGATTCAAGGGCTGAAGAAATTCATTTTTAAGAGCACTTGAGAACTTTGTATGATACGATGAATATAATTCATAAACTTTCTTCTAGGAGTTTACTACGCTGTTACTTTAATAAACATTATTTGAACGTATATTTTTAGGGAAAGAGACATAGGTTCAGGATAATAGATGCGGGTGTTCAGGATTGCCCAATGGAAATGTCAATTGATAATCACACAATGCACGTAATCAGTACAGATGGAAATGACATCATGCCTGTGGAGGGTATGTTCAGTTATTGGTCACCAAATTATTTATCTTGAAAGAAATTATTGATAACACAAACAAATTATATATCTTTTAAGCCTTTTTTAATCTCCATTGAAAGCTTTTTGAATCGTATGAAAACAGAGAATGTTCAATTTTGTCAATTTATTACTCAGAAACCATTAAATTATGTGAATGAAGTTTGTAAATAATTACGTAGCGTAGTGTGCTAGAAGTTTTTTGAACGCTGTTTGCGACGTAAAGATCATCAGCTGTCAGCTATTAGGCAGTAATTGCTGTCAATTCATGCATTGCTGAAGCTGAAAATGACAAAAAAAAATATTTAAACATGTAGGGTAAGTGTGTCAGTTATCGTGCCCATTAAGGGCCATGCTCCAAGTTTTCGGTGAATTTAATAATTTTTAAAGAATTTTTGTATTTGGAAGGTTATTTATAGTATACTTTGATGCCTTTACTACTAGTAGGAATTTTTTCAGCAATTACATAATATAAAATAATATAAAATTTTAATCAAAACTGAGAATGAACATTTGAGTTAGTTATCGTGCTCTCTCAGACACGGAAAATTAGTTACCG
>UELU01139290.1:0-10259 GCA_900490025.1 Megastigmus dorsalis | reverse complement strand
CAATTATAATAATAACTGTATTCACATTATTTATAGTACAGTAGATTATAGCACATTCAAATTTTTACAGGTAATACATTGAACAATTATCTACGTAAAAGAATTTCATTAATAGTAATTATGTAAATAACAATAGTTATTTAATATATTTGAATACATTAATTATTCTATTAGTAGAAAACTTGCAAAAAAGACACAACGGATTCCAAATCCACGCTATAGAGCTTTCAATAAGCCGTTCGCCTCGTCGCGCGTGAATTTCGTCGGCCGGTACCCGTCGGGGGGGGTGGGGGGGGGAGCGCGCGCGCGCTTCCTTCCAAAGAGTACTTGTTGCGCCATCCCGCGCTCATATCGGAACTAATTTTCCGAGCCCCTTCGACCCATATGAAAGTACGCTTCTATATGCGTCTATATTCGTTGATATTATTATGCATATGTACAAAGAAATAAAAAATTCCAAGTATTATATTATTAGTGATATCAAACAATTATAAAATGAATCTTTGTAGTACTTCATTATTTCAAAGAATCTGTCGTAGTAAATTGTGCTTTGAAAAGTTATATAATGCACATAATGTACAGAAAAGATTAAAATATAAGGATGTTAAAAATATTGATAAGAAAAATGCAAATGTAAATAATTTTTTAGTAAGTAAATTATAATCAAAGCTAAATCTATTATATATATTTATATTTATATTTATATTTATATATATCATTTCATTACGAAACATGCAATAATCAGTAATAGAAATAAATGTTGTACTTGATAATCTATTGATTATTACAGGTACCTGTTGCATATCCTATTTATGAAATTTTTTCAATTTCAACGAAAATAACTCTTGAAACTAAATCAGCCTTAGAAAAAACATCACAAATAAACAAATTTTGTAAGTTTAAGTTTGTTCTTTGCAGTCAACAATCTCTTCACCTTTTTAGAATTAGCTCTTAGGTTATATATGTAGAGACATATGCATACATATACTATATATATATACATATGTATATATTATACACTGAGTTTGAACATTAATAAATGAAACCTTTCCTTAATTTTGTTTGGTTAGCAGTATTTTAGAATAATCTTTAAATATCTTACTACCTATTATACCAAACAGTTATTCGCAATATGTCATTTTTCGTTTCTCATTAAATTTTGAACATTTTTCAATTTTTTGAAGACAATGCATTTATCATAAGAATTACTAATAACAACTTAATTTCATAATTTAATATTAAATAGCATTCCTAGGTTTTATATTAATAAAATCCCAGGTAAAATCGTATTGTCCAAATTTATCTATAATAAATTCGTTGATAACCTTTTTACGTTATTTTTTATCCTATTATATTGGAGTGTTGAATGATATTTTGAAACTTGTGTCTGACAACAACTGTTTTTTATCAACTTTCCAGTATTGGAGCTTACAATGCAAGCTTTTAAGGCCAGACCATTATTTGTCTCTAAATTCTAGTCAGGAAACTCACTTAGTATTTAATAACAGAAGGATGATTTACAGAAGACATAGCACCCTGAAGATTTCGTATGATAGAACCAAACTACAATGAGAATAGTTTAAGAATGCATTCAATGAGCTCCGTAATAGGCAAAAGGTTGGTGAAGCCAACCCTAGTATAAATTTCATTGGTAACATATGCCTATTATTGTCATTAATTCCAATATCAGCTCTTAAAAAAACTGAATTGTCATCTTTCTCTGTATATTATCAAAATATAAAGAGTATTAGAAAAAGAACACAAATTTTTCAAGATCTATTTTAGTTATCTAGTCTGTTCGACATAATAATGTCACTAAAACTTGGCTACATGTTGTCTGACACTGGTGATAATGAAATTGTATTATAGGATTATAATATATATATGTATGATATCATCACAGTATATTATTTCAGTTCCTTGTGGCAGTGATGTTATGATACCAATGAGAATGTTATTGACTTCATCATTGTTTACCGTGTCCACTATATAATGACTCAGAATACCTATTCGTAATACTACAAAATGTTTTGGATTTTATTATCATTGGAGTTGTATATACATGCCTTCTATACCTTCTATATATACCATCTGACATTCCCTGCTGAAAATGACCGATTAAAACAGATAAAAAAAATTATAATCCGTCTTAATACGCAATTGTGTTCCCAAATTCTATCATTAGATCATATTAATCTAAGGTAGAACTCCCAGTCGTGGTGCGAATTTGTAAAGCAATTGACTTACTTAGTAAATAAATAGAGAAAAAAATCATATTTTATTATTATTTTTGATAATTATTCTAGTAAATATGATGAATAAAATGAGGATTGCATGTGAAGAGATGGATTTATTTGAGTAATATTAAGCTTATACTTATACAAGTAGCCATGCTGGCTAGCTACATAGCACTGTAGGTTAACTGTAGTGTGTGTTCAAGTATGATTGACTGTTGTGTTGGTATGTAGGTAAGTGTAAATGTGTGTACAAAGGTATATTATGTTATAGACTATATAACTATATTATAGGTACATGATATATATACATATATCTATATATATATACATACATATAGACATATATTGCAAATAATCAAACCAATATTTCTAACACTCTCCCTGTTTGATTATTTATAAATGACTCTACATAATTCAAAATTATAATTAATTAAAGCTTCTAGAGTCTCTTAAATTTTCAATACTTTGTATCACTAACATTCTTTTTATACTTATACATAATATGAATCACAATAGTTTTTAATCAACATAGTCTTCAATCTTCTTTCTTGAAACACAGCACACTCCGGTGCTGTTCGAAAATAGGTCTTGTCAGTGGTTTGGTGAAGATGTCCGCCGCTTGGTTTTTTGTACTAACGTAGCACAGATTGAAACATCCTCGCTGATATTGTTCTCTTATGTAATGGTATCTTGTATCTATATGTTTAGTGTGTTTATGGAACTCTGGGTTTTTAATCAATTTTATAGCACTTTGATTGTCTATTACTAGAGTACATGATACATCCTGAGAGAACAATGATTTTAACAGTTTCTTAATCCACACTATTTCTCTACTTGCCTGACTTGCAGCATAGTATTCTGCATCCGTAGTCGAGAATGCGACCAATGATTGTCTTTAACTGCACCAACTAATGACACTCGCTCCTAACATAACTACATATCCAGTTGTTGATCTTCTTGTAGTTAAATCACCTGCTAAGTCAGCATCCGAGTATACATTGAGATGAATATCATTGTTTTTTTTAAATAAAAGTCCATAGTCCAAAGTACCTTTTATATACTTAAAAATTCTTTTAACTTCGTGCCAGTTTTCTTTGGTCGGATTTTCCATGAATCTGGCAGCTTTGTTTACCGCAAAAGTAAGATCAGGTCGGGTTCCTATTGACATGTACATTAAGCTCCCAATAGCCGCCATGTAGGGTGCTTTCAAGGGTTTACCGTCTGTTTTACATGAAGCTTGAGTTTTTATATCAGTTGGTACAAGCACTGAATTGACATCTCTCATATTAAATCTTTCTAGCACTTTTTCACTATATGTGCGTTGATGTAGGAAAATTTCGTCTGATCTTTTCACAACTTGTAAGCCAATAAAAGTTTCTACTTCTGAATGGGTAATGTCAAATTCTTCTTGCAAAGCCTTTAACAATGATTCAATAACTTTCATACTTTTTGCCACTATAATTCCATCATCTATATAAGTTGCAATAATCACTCTATTTTCACTAGCATTGTTTGTAAACAAACATGGATCAGCATCTGATGGTTTTAAGCAAAATTTACTCAGAAAATTTATAAGTCGAGCATTCCAACAGCGAGATGCTTGCTTTAAGCCGTAGACACTTTTATTGAGCTTGCATACCTTATTCGTGCCGATTTTCAAAACCTTTAGGCTGCTTCATGTATATTTCTTCTTTTAGGTTAGCTTTCAAGAAGGCCGTTTTAACATCAAACTGCATAATATGTAGGTTTTCACTTGCTGCTATAAAAAAAATTAGTCTTACCGAGTCGTACCTTATTACAGGACTAAAAGTTTCATTATAGTCCTCTCCTTTCTTTTGATTGTAGCCTTGAACTACTGGTCTTGCTCTGTACTTCTTTACATTTCCATTCGCATCGTATTTGGTTTTATATACCCATCTGTTTCCAAGTATTGTTTTACACGTAGGATGATCAACTAGATCGTATACTTCATTTTGATTAAAACAATCTATTTCTTCTTGCATTGATTTTATCCAATGTTAAGAATTTTGACTTTCAACTGCTTGTTCGAAGGTTAAAGGTTCATGTCCTTCAGCAATAAGTAATTCATTAAGATCCTTTTCTGAGTTGTAATAGTCTTGTAATCTCTTTGGAGGCTGAAGCTTACTCCTATCTCTTAATGTTCTGGTCTCTTGACCTTTACTAGATAAAGGTGTTGATGACATTATTGTATTATTTGCTATTGTTTCCATAGATTGATTTTCTATAACATCGTGTTGTTCTTGTATATTGGGCAATTCTCTTTCTATTATTGTGGTATCCTCTTCTTGAATTTCAGATTCGACTGATTGATCGTCACCGCCAACTTGACTTTCATTGTATAGCTGATTATCCATTTCATTGAGTTCAAAAACTGATTCATTTTCTTCATTATCATATCTGTCTGGTGTAAAAAACATACTATTTTGTTTTACATTTCTATCACGATACATTTTTCTTGAGAATATAACATCTCTTGCTACTTTCACAATATTTTCACTTGGTATCCAGAAACGAAAACCTTTCACATTAGTTTCATAACCTAAGAAGTATCCTACTTCTGACTTACTATCCAGCTTTTGTCTTTTAATTTTTGGAATGTGAATAAACGCCTCTTCTCCAAAAATGTGTAGACTTTCAATATTCGGTTTCGTACCATGCCAAAGTTCATGTGGTGTCTTATTTGGAACTGTACTCGTGCCACTGATATTCAATATTTTTACTACTGTATTAACACCTTCTGCCCAAAATCTTTTTTCAAAACCACTGTCATGTAGTAAAGCTCTCAAGGCTTCTACGACAGTGCGATTCTGCCTTTCAGCTACTCCATTTTGCTCTGGAGTATGAGCCACAGTGCGTTGGTGTATAATTCCATTTTCATTACATAAAGTTTGAATATCCCTATTGCAAAATGCTAAACCATTATCACTTCTTATCATTTTTATTCCATTTGGGCAATGTTTCTCAGCAATTTTTATAAAATTTTTTAGGCACATCACAACTTCTGATTTCAATGAAAAGAAGTATACAAAGCAGTAGTGAGAATAATCATCTTTGATTAAAAGAAAATACCTGGCTCCAGAAAGAGAATTTTCTTGAATAGGTCCACAAACATCCATATGAAATAATTCACCAATACTTGTAGTTTTTGAGCGACTTTTTGGAAAGGGCAGTCGATGACATTTGCCGGATGCACAGTTTTCACAAAAATTGTTTTCTTGCTTATTAACATGTATATTGGAATTATCTAAAAATTTCTTGACGTGTGCAAAATTCTGGTGTGCCAACTTCTGATGCCAAACATGGATATCTGTGGATTTTGCAATATATGCTTCTGGAAGATCACATGGTTTTACAATAGGTTCAACAACTTTGAATTTCATAATAAATAACTTTTGCTTCCTTTCATCTATGGCTAACACTTTGCCGTTTTTGGAAAACTCACAGGTATGCTTATCTGAATTTAAACGTAAACCTTTGTCTAGCGCAATACCTTGTGAAAATAGGTTATATCTTAATTCTGGCACATATAAAACATCAACCAGATAATTTTCGGTCCTGTTTTTGCCGTCAAAAGTTGAGACATTTATGTTACCTCTTCCTTTCGCTTCTATGTACTTTCCATCTCCAATGCGCTCAAACATTTGATAATCTAAAGGTTTGTATGTTGAATACCACTCGAATTTGTGCGTCATGTGATCAGTAGCACCAGAATCAAGATATCACGTATCAACTGGTCCACTATCTTGCAATAGTGTTGCTAAAGCCTCTGAAATTAGTCCAACACCAAAATGAGTCTGCTGATTTGAATTACCTTGATTTGTCTGGCTTTGCCGATGACCACCTCTTTGTGTATTTTGATAACCACCTCTCTGTGTGTTTTGATTATTGAATCTACACTCATAAGCCCAATGTCCTTGCTTTCCACACGAATTGCATGCACCAGGTTTTCTACCTCTGTTATGTGCATTGCCTCTACCTCTTCGACTCTGATTATGATAAGAATTGTTATTACGACTGTTACCTCTTTGTGCTGTTGACGCTAAAGCATTAGTTGGCTGCTCATGCATGTGTTCAACTGATTCTTCTGATATAAGTCTAGATATTAACTTTTCTTCGGTTTTATCTGCTTCAGCAGTAGATTCCCAAGCCGTTACAAAATGTCTATATGCAGGAGGTAATGTTAAAAGTATCTTTGTCATTATCATATTTGTGGAAATTTTTTCACCAAGGATTTCCATTTTTCTCACTAAATCCTGTATTTTTGAGATATGTTCTCTCATGCCATCTGTAGGATCTTTGGTAAGCATGTACCATTGTTGTTGTAAAACGTAGATTGATGTGCTTGTTTTTGCTTCATAATTTGCTACTAATATATCATACATCTCTTTTGCAGTTGCACATTTAAAAACTTGTGTTTTGATCGTAGGTGATATTGTAGTGGTTATAAACTTTTGTGCTAATCCATCTTGTCGATCCCATTTAGCAATTAATTTATTGCGTTCTGAAATATGTGCTTCTGTTGGAGCTATGGTAGCACTTGCGACTAAAGGCTCTGGTTTCATACTTGTACCTAGTACTATAGGTGACACTCCATTTGCTTTAAACATGATTGTAATATCAAACTTCCACATGCTCCAATTTTCACTGCCCTTTAATCGCGTGATTCTTGCTATATCAGCTTCAACAGGATCCATTTTGTATATAAGCTCTTGTTTTGGCACAAATTTGAGTAATTTTTCACAAATTCCACGTGGGAGGATAACCTCAAATTTGAATACCAAATATTTTAACTATTTAACTCTACAAAATTGCAAACATTTAAATAACCTTTTGAGCAACGGCCTGGGCCCATAACCTGATAATTATTCTAGTAAATATGATGAATAAATTGAGGATTGCATGTGAAGAGATGGATTTATTTGAGTAATATTAAGCTTATACAAGTAGCCATGCTGGCTAGCTACATAGCACTGTAGGTTAACTGTAGTGTGTGTTCAAGTATGATTGACTGTTGTGTTGGTATGTAGGTAAGTGTAAATGTGTGTACAAAGGTATATTATGTTATAGACTATATAACTATATTATAGGTATATGATATATATATATATATATCTATCACATATTTATACAACGCAAGTTTTTGGGATTTTGTTGGTTTCTGGGATGTATAAATTTTTATCAATTGTATAATAACCTAAAACCCCACAACCCCCGACCACAATGATGTTCGCCTGCGGCGCCCGCTTCTGTTCCTGGTCACTATTGCGTATTAAAACACGAAAACATTACTAAAATAGTAATTTTACCGAACAAAGTCGTCCCAGAAACTTGCATTACACTCCGAAGTTTTCTGGGATATCCCAGAAACTTAGAGATATCCCAGAAACTTGCGATGTATTATTAAAAACGTCCCAGAAACTTGCATTAGATATATTTATCATATATACATATATACATATATTGCAAATAATCAAACCAATATTTCTAACACTCTCCCTGTTTGATTATTTATAAATGACTCTATATAATTCAAAATTATAATTAATTAAAGCTTCTAGAGTCTCTTAAATTTTCATAGTTTACATAGATAAATTTACATAGATAATAAGATAAAAATTTCTACTTTGTATCAATATCTATAATAAATCTTAGAATGTTTCTTTTTCCTAAATGAAAAATCTCGAACATTTTAATATTTAGATTATTATACAATAATCGAAAATTAATTTTGAGAATAATCATACTTTATAAAGCTTAACTTAAATATATACTTTAGGGACAAAATCAACATTATAAATTCGTGCGATATTAGCGGAGTGGTTAAGGTACATGCGTGGTACCCCGAGGAAGCCGGCTCGAATCCCAGTCGGGGAAAATTTTTTAAGCGTTTAGTTTAATTGCGATTAATTTGTGAAGCGTTATGCGATATATAATATAATACAAAATGCGATTCTATTAAGTATAGGTTAAATATAAGTGTAGATTCCACATGGGTTGGGTTCCGTATGGATTTTACATCGAATCAGTATGGATTTTATGCCATCTAGGGTGCACTTTTAAACGTTACCATATTTTGCGTGGATTTTTAGGCAGAATTCGTATTGATTCCACATGGAATTCATGCAAATTTCGCATGGAATCAGGATGGATTTCACATGGAATCCGTGTAGATTCCACACAGAGTCCGTGTAGATTCCACATGGAATACATGCTGTAATTTTAGACAGATTACTATGTGGATTCCGTATGGATTCCGTATAGATTCCGTATGGAAATCAGTAGGAAATCCATAAGAAATCTATATGAAATCCATACGGAATCCATACGGATATTTTCAACCGGGTGGCGTCACTGAAATGACTTGTGACGACTTGCACCGCGCGCTGAGGTGCTGGCAGCGGCTGTAAGCGTGCGCGCTGGCAACAGCGCAGTGCTCATAGACACTTCGCTAGCATGTGCCCAACTGCCCATAGCCACCTTGTTTTGACGTGCCTACACCGTCTTTCGCGCTGCCTAGAATATACTCACTTCGTTTGGCCGTGTAGGATATATACTTGTTTTTGCTGTATATATACTAGCATTTGCTGTTTATTTTAGCTTATCTAGCATAATAGTATATTAAAAATAATAAACAATACTTTTATACTCTCTGTTAAGTATATTTATTAATTATATAAATAATATTTATTTTTTATTTGAAATCATAAAAGCGGCCAAATACTAAGAGGCGGTTGGTACTTCGCGCTGTTGCGCAAATCGTTTTCAAATATATTTCAATTGAATTGATTGGCTTTATTAATGCGCATTATTTTGCTTACAGTGTAACTCTTGATACTGAAAATGATCAATTTATAAATTTTAATTCATTAGTTGTAAGAACTCCATGCTTACTGTTTCAAAAAGATGGTGTGAACTTTCTTGCAACACGATCAGTTTTATAAAATAATGTATTTAATTACAATAAAAATACTTATTACTAATTATATATTAACTTTTATACATCCGTAAATAATGATTAACCGACTCTTAGTATTTGGTCGCCTTTATGATTTCAAATAATTAAATCAATACTATTTCTAAGTGCATGAAAAAAAAATGAAATAATATTTTATGGACTTCCAGCTTTCAAATAAAAAATAAATATTATTTATACAATTAATAAATATACTTAGCAGATAGTATAAAAGTATTATTTATTATTTTTAATATACTATTATGCTAGATAAGCTAAAATAAACAGCAAATGCTAGTATATATACGACAAAAGCTAGTATATATAGGCACGGCAACGCAAGGTGCCTACACGGCCAAACGAAGTGAGTATATTCGGGGCAGCGAGAAAGCCGGTGTATGCACGTCAAAACGAGGTGGCCATGGGCAGTTGGGCACATGCTAGCGAAGTGCCTATGAGCACTGCGCTGTTGCCAGCGCGCACGCTTACAGCCGCTGCCGGCACCTCAGCGCGCGGTGCAAGTTGTCACAAGTCATGGCAGTGACGCCAGGCACATGCTATAAGGCTGACGACTTTTCTCCGTGTAGGATTATATAGTGTAACTGACACAACTCTTCTAGGATAGTAATAACTAATACCCATATATATAGGCAATATGTATGTATATCACTGTATGACTGCGTGTTTTTCTTATTTTTGCGCCATATAAGAGATATTTATTTATAAGAAAATAAGAAAGAACTAATTGATCACAGATATTTATTTATGCACAATCCTTTTCTGTGTTCATTAATTATCTCGTGTTCTACCATATATAACTCAAATTTATTATCCATTTAGTCTATTCTTAGTTAGCAACATTCTGCTTGGAATGTTTATTAAGTAATACCAAAATGCCGATCTTATTATATTATATCAAACTAAAATAGTCCCGTACTTTTTATGGAGAAGTTGATAATTTATTTAACTAAACAGAAATTTATGTAATCCAATTATATAAATTCAAGCATATTTGATTGCTTTGTGCAATATGTAAGGTAAATTGTAAG